>ML820501.1:42625-95407 GCA_009831015.1 Picea engelmannii | reverse complement strand
AAAACAATATTTACAATAAAATAGGAAAAACCCTCAAGATGAGGTCAATCCATATCTAATGATCTCTAAGAGTAGTAGATTGCTGATGAAGTGCAGTTTTAGCCTCCCAAGGCTGTTTGATTTGGTCCTCCAAAGATAAAATTCGAATTTGGTGAAGTGTGCAAAAACCTTGATTTTCTGCCTATGAAAAAGATACCGAAATCGATTGAAACACCTCTTCTTTCCCTTATCCATCAAAAATAGCCATTGAATCAGACTTGATAATTCAACAACTGTCCATTTGAAGCGGTTTCAAACCATTCAAACTCAAAAAATCCTGATCTGGGCAAAAATTCGGTCATTCTGGCCGTGACAGGCTTTCACCAGCTTATTTACCTAAAAATCCGCTCCTTAGCTGGTGAAAAGCAGAGCTTTCACCAACTAACTAGCAAAGTTCAAGACGAGTTAGCTGGTGAAAGCACAGATTTTTTTAAAATTAAATTTCTCAGTCATGGAGAGTCTTTTTTACATGCTTGGATAGTCGATCGACATCTAGAAATCCTAAGCTTTCCAATGGTTCTTTCAAATATTCATTTGGAGCTTGGGAAGGTAATAAAAAGTTCCCTGCAATATTAGGCATCATTCTTTAAAAAATGCCAGTGCATTTTTTATCGCTAACAGATACAATCCAGTGTTTTGTCTTTTTCCTTTTGCATGTTGGCAGATTCTACATTTGTTCACAAAATTTATCACTTATTTCCTCATACCTGGCCAGTAATATGAACTGCTCAATTGTGAAAATGTCTTATCATGGACGAAATGTCCAACCAACCCTCCACTATGCTTTTCCTTCAAAAGGTTATCCCTCATTGAGCATTTTGGTATGCACAACTAATTTCCCTTTAACAACAATCCCTCGTGAATCATATACTCTGTCCACTAGCTCCTATCTCTCAACACATGATTCACACATGCTTTGTATGCTTCTTTTAAATCTAGATCATCACTGTACGCTTCCTTAAGGTGTTCAAACCCTAAGGTATTCACCTGAAAATCCTATAGAATCAAACATCTCCTGCTCAACTTTGTTAGCATTCCTAGCAATATGTTTTATGAAAAAAGTAAAATTCTGCATGAACTCAATCCACTTTTCATGCCTTTGATTCAATTTTTCTTGTCTGGTTATGAATTGTAAAGCCTGGTTATTGCTATACAAGACAAATTCCTATGGGACAAGGTAGTGCCTCCATTTCTTCAGGGCTTGAATTATGGCATAAAACTCCTTATCATATGTGGAGTACTTTCTCTTAGTCTCATTCAACTTCTCACTGAAATATGCAACATGCCTATTATCTTGGCTCAAAACTACTCCAATTGCAACTCCACTTGCATCACATATCACTTAAAATGTCTTCCCGAAATTTGGCAAGACCAGAATTAGTCGTTCCATTATCTTCTCCTTCAATATATTGAATCTGCTCTCGGCCTCCTCTGTCCATTTAAAAGACTTGTGCCTCTTCTTCACTGTATCCATCATTGGTGCACAAATTCCACTGAAATATATGATGAACTTTCTATAGAAACTTGTTAGTCCATGGAAGCTTCTCACTTCAAACATATCTCTTGGTGATGGCCATTGTTTGATTGCTTTCACCTTTTCTTGATCCATCTTCACTTAATTTGAAGAGATCACAAAACCCAAGTAAATGAGTTATGTCTTCATAAATGAGGATTTCTTCAGATTTATCAACAACTTCTCCCGTTGTAGTCTCCTCATCACTAAATCCAGGTGTCTCAAATGCTCCTCTTTAGTCCTGCTAAAGACCAATATATCATCCATATATACGGTCACAAACTTGCCAATGAAATCTCTCAGTATTTCATTCATTAACCTCATAAAAGTACTCCGGGCATTTGTTAAGACAAATGGCATAACAAGCCACTCATACCACCCTTCATTTGTCTTAAAGGTTATTTTCCATTCATCACATTCTCTCATCCTTATCCGCTAATACCCACTTTTCAAATCTATCTTAGAAAAACAAATTGCTCCACTTAAACAATCCACTAAGTCATCCATTCTTAGCAAAGGAAATCTATACCTAATGGTGATCTTGTTAATGGATCTCGAGTTTGTACACATTCTCCATCCTCCATCCTTCTTTGGACTCAACACAGTTGGTACTACACATGGACTCAATCTTTCTATGACCAAACCCTTTTCTAACAAATCCTGGATTTGGTTCTTTACCTCCTCGTTCTCTTGAGGTGTCAATCTGTATTTTGATTTCTTTGGAAAACTTGCTCCCGATATCAAATCAATATGATGGATGATACTTCTGATGGGTGGAAACGAGTTAGGAAACTCATCCACCACCATGTCAACAAAATTATCCAACTCCTGAACTTCTTCATGAAAATCATCCATCGAAGTACTTGTAAGGAAAAATATAGGTTTCCTCACCACATCAAACTACATCTCCTATTATTTCTTGACTTCTCTCAGGAGTTCCTTCCCACTCATGAGAAGTATGCTTGTGATGGCTTCTTCTTTGAATTTATTCTCCTCTATTGGTAACAACATGTGTGTCCTACCATTCTTCTCCAAGGTGTATGTATTTTTCCTCCTATCATGAATGATATTTTTGTCAAATTTCCATGGGTTTCCCAACAAAATATGACATACATCCATTGAAATTACATCACATAGAATTTCATCTCTATATCCTCCTATCTTAAATTCAACAAGGCATTGTTTAGTAACCATTACCTGGTGTCCTTTCTGTAACCATGAGACTTTATATGGATTTGGATGTGCATTTGTTTCCAGCTCCAATTTCTCCACCATCTCTATGGATACTAAGTTATCAGTTCTCCCACTGTCAATTATCACCTTGCATACTCTGTCTTTAGTCTTGGAAGTTGTCTTGAATAGACTATTCCTTTGCATTGGATTTTCAACTTTTGTCTATGGTTTTAAGAGAACCTTTTTCAACATCAGGGATGTTCCATGCTCTTCTCATTCTGCTTCAACATTCCTTCTCTATGCTTCCAATATGTGAGCTTCACCTCCTCCTTCTTTCTTGCTCTTGGAACATTCCCAAGACATGTGTCTTGTCTTTCCATAGGCATAACCCCTTACTTCTCCTCCTCTACTTCTTCCTCTCCCTCTAGAAGAACTTCTTCCACCACTTTGTCTCCCTCATGAACTTCCTCCTCTTTTTGAGTGACTGTGTGGTTTCTCTGTGTTGTCTTTGGTTTTATGTGCTTTGTCATGGGAAACTCCCTTGCATTTGTTCGGGATTCTACCTTTGCCTCCCTGACTTTATTTCCTGGAAAACTTCTCCTCTTCTTTCAGTGAAATCTGATAAGCATCCTCTACTGTCCTCATTGACATCATGTTGATCTCGTCCTAGATTTCATATATCAAGCCATTTATATATATGGAAACCTTTTCCTCATGCATCTCTCGCTATCCAGTCCTGATATTCAGCTTGTAGAAATCCTTCGTGTATTCTTTCACTATCATACCCTTGTTTCTCAGGTTCTGTAACTTCCTAAATAGATTTATCTGATAATCTTTGGGCATGAATTTAGCCTTTAGCTTGGCTACCATTATGTCTCAATTGTTTATATTTTGTTTTCCTTTGCTTCTCCTCTCAGTCTACAGTTCATCCCACCACAGTGTTGTGTGTCCTTTTAGCCCGGTGACAACATGTATCACCTTTTTCTCCTCATCGACATCTTCATAGTCGCAATATTTTTCCATGGATCTTATCCAATCCAGCAGCTCTTCAACATCCAGATTGACTTCATACATTGGGACGTCTATATTGGCTCTAGATCCCAATCTAACAACTTCTCTCTGTAAGCGTTCTTCGACAACATTCTCTCTTGCAGCTTCTTCGACTTATACTTCTTCATTCTCTGCATCACTGATGTCCCCAACATCAGGTGCCCTCCTCTATGATTCTTCCATTGCCTCTAACCTTGCATGAAGCTATTGCATTTCTCTTTCTACAAAATGATTGGATAAAGGTGGCTCCACTCATCTCCTCGGTGGCATTGTGTTGACTATCTCTCACACACAGAGTACACCTTCGATCTCTTCTTCATTACCTGAAAACAATTTCAGGCTCTGATACCACTTGATGGTATCAAACTGTTTCATTTGTCTCCTTCGCCTGAAATATACAGACGAAATCAAGATCTGATACCACTTGATGCATACCCCCTTACTCTCCCTAGGGGCTGCGCGAACTCCCAATCAAATATTGTTAATTATTCTTGAGCTGGATCAGCTCATCGGGACCTTGCTGGTCTCAAACTAAAAACACAGGCCATGTTATCACCCTCAAGGTTTTCCCTGTCACGATTTGGTCGTTACCAACCTGTTTGTCAATCGACAGTTCACAGAAATTGTGGGCTGAGAACATGCTCACTCTTCATTGGAGAGCCCTATCCTGATAATCGGAAAAGTGCTCACCCAACCTCCTTTAAATCTTGGTCATTGATCTCTTGTCTCGACAAGATCAACAGTCCTGGAAAATTTCAGTCTACGAACTAGCGCCTCCACTAATTTTCCCTCCTCTCCCCACAATGACTCCCCACCATCAATTCTTTGCTCGCAGATCAACGATCCTAGTTCACTTTGGGATTTCATCTTTTGGGATTCCTAACCTCTTTATGCCCACTTTAGCCTGGAGATATTTTACCCAGAGTCCATGATCTATTGACACGTAACCCCTATGGATCCACGGTCACAAGCCTCTTTGGTGACTCGAGCTTCAGGAGTTTCAACTTTCCACTCTTGCTTTCTCCTGGAACACTTCCACTTGAATTTCATGCATCTCTACCGTGTGTCCTTCTAAACCTGATGACCGCTATATACTTTGGCTCTTCGGGCTTCAGGAGTTTCAACCTCATGCACGCTCATTCCTCCCAAAGAGAATTCGCCCGAAGACAACAAATTCTCGCCCTGTTTCCTCCACGACGGATGGTTGTGATCTTCTTTGGTCTTTGGGACTTCGACATTTTCCCTTCCTCCTTATCCACAAAATTCCAAATTGATTCCCTCCGAATTTAGGGATCCTCCGCCACCTGTCCGTTAGATGATGGACGGTCACTGGCCTCTTCGGGATGTCGGTGAGTCCTCACTCCTGTGTGAACATAAAGACTTAAATCTTGTGCAATTTTCCCAGATCCGATGATCCAGAATGATCCCACTCTCTCTTGAATGGATCTTAGTTGATGACTTGTGAAATCTTCAGAACTTCATTCCCCTTGAAGAATTCTCCCGCTATCTCTTGTGAGATTTCTCCTTCAAATATCTCTACTCCTTAGAGGATTTCTTTGACACTTAATTGACCTTCAGATATGTGTACTCCTTGCAACATATTTTCATGCAAGGCTTAAGTTCTTGTGGACGACTATGCACACCTTGCAACAGTCACTTTGCACTCCTTGCAAAGAAAAAGTTTCATGCTATCTCTTATGAGCTTCGGAATCGAAATAGATTTTTTCAACAAACTCCTTGTGGACTGTGTGCACACCTTGCACAGACTCAATCGAAGAGAAACAATTGAAACTTATACAAAAATCTCACAATTTCATATACTCAGTAACATAATGCATTCATTCATGAAAACAAAATAACAGGGGATTGTAAACAGTAGCAACACCATGCATTAGATCAATTTTTCCTTGTTATATTCATTCAAAAGTAAATGGCTACAACTATGATCAAGCAATACTCAAAGAACAACTAGAACAAAGAGACATGATCATTGGAAATTTGGAAGCAAAGATTTGTCACATTAAGAAAGGATCTTCAAGAGAAAAATATGTAGAACAACTCAAAAGTTTTGGATAACATTATCAGTAGTCAAAATCCTCATAATGAAAAGTACGGACTTGGATACAATCAGATAGAAAAGGGATCAAGCTCCAAGAAAAAAGAACAAGAAACATATCCAAAAAGCTATGCAGAAAAAATCAAAGGGGATATGAAGGCCTACAAAGAATATTACAGGGACACTCCTCCATCGAGAAGATTCAGATTTCGAAATCAATGAATGACAGATAGGCCTCAGGAAGAAGAAGGATTTAGAAGAGAAACTCCTTTAAGAAGATCTTCAACTCCCAGGTATCAAACTATATTTTTTGGTTTATGTTATGCATGTAATAATTTTGGACATAAATCTATGAATTGCAGAGCTAACAACATAAACATTCACAACTTTGAAATTCATACCCAAAAGGGTTATCTAAGAAGGCCCAGTGAAACACATAGAAAACATTACAACAATTTTGTATCATTGAGCACTGAAGTCGAATGTTACAAGTGTAAGAACTTTGGACACATGGCCAAATATTGCAGAATAACATTTCCTCCTAGAGAACCACAAAAAAATAACAATAGTCACAGACTTGGACCTCAGAAGAGAACATGGATAAGAAAGCAAAATCAATATAGCAATGAAGAATGCACACTTTTTCTACAAGCTAAGAAGATGAAACGTTGTTGGTATGTTGACAATGGTTGTTCAAAACACATGACAGGTGATAAATACATGTTTCTTACATTAAGAAAGGAAAGAGATGGATTAGTCTCCTTTGGAAATGATGATTCAACTAAAGTCATTGGAAAAGGAACAATCAGAATTAGAAACAAGAATACCAAGGAAGAAAATGTTCTACTGGTAGAATATATGAAACATAATCTTCTTAGTGGGATTCAAATGTGTGACCAAGGTCATACATTTACTTTTGATGCACAAAAGTACGAGATAAGAAAATAAGGTTCATGAAAATTGATTGGAACAACTGCAAGAACTTCAAGCAACATATATGTATTAAGTGAATTTGGAAATGAAAAGTGTTGTCTAGGAAAGGAAGATGAAAGTTGGCTATGGAATAGAAGAATGGGTCACATAAAATTTGATAACCTTATCAAAGTCAACAAAAATGAACTTTGTTAGAGAAATTCCCCAGATTAGGAAACCAACCAACACTTTATGCAGGCATTGTCAACAAGGAAAACAAACAAATACCAGGTTTAAATCAAAGGAATATTCAATGACAAGACCATTGGAAATTGTGCATAATGATCTAGTTGGACCAACTACAATAAAGGGTTTAAAAGGTGAGAAATAATTTATGTTATTAGTTGATGATTATACAATAATAACTGCAGTTTTATTTCTCAGGAATAAGTCATAAGCCTTTGAAAACTTCAAGGTCTACAAGGAAATGGTTGAAAATGAAATGAATTCAAAAATCAAATGTTTGAGATATGATAATGGCAGAGAGTTCACTTCAAAGGAATTTATGGACTACTATAACATGCATGGAATAAAAAAGAAATTCTATGTTGCTAGGACACCTCAACATAATGGAGTTTTTGTAAGAAAGAACAAGACAATACAGGAAATGGCTCAAACAATGTTAATGGATTCCAAATTGACAAATATATTTTGGACACATGTAGTGCATAGAGTGGTTCACATTCAAAACATAGTAATGCTAGAAAAAAAACTGACAAATATCCGTACGAGCTATGGAAAGGAAGACCAACAAATGTGAAACACTTCAGAGTATTTGGAAATAAATGCTACATCAAAAGATAAGATGGCATAATGAGAAATTTTGGCTCTCGTATGGACAAAGGAGTACTTGTTTGTTACTCAAGTACAAGGAAAGAATACAAGTGTTACAATATGAGGTTGAACAAAGTTGTGGAAAGAATCAATGTAACAATTGATGAAATAGGTGGACGAGAATTAAAGGAAGAATAAAATGGATCAATGGAACAACTTTACGAAGAAGAAGCAGAAGATGAAGAAGAAGTATAAGGGGAATATGAAGAGGATCAGACAGAAGTAGAAGAGAAAGTTCAGCAAGTGCTTCCAAAGACACTTAGAAATCAAGTATAGAAGAATCATCCTTCAGATCAGATTATCAGAAACAAAGATGTAGGAGTTAAGACTAGAAGAAGTATCTTTTTACAAGAACAAACACACCTAGCACTCTCATATACGATTGAACCAAACAGTTTTGAAGAGGCCAGCAAGGATGAATTTTGGAATAAGGCCATGGATGAAGAATTGGATCAAACAGAGAAGAATGACACTTTGGAATTGGTTCCAAGACCAAAGAATAAGAATGTGATTGGCACAAAGTGGGTATACATAAATAAATTGAATGAATTTGGACATGTTACAAGAAACAAAGATAGATTGGTATGTAAAGGATACACACGGGTTTAAGGAATTGACTTTGAAGATACATTTGCCCCAATTTCCAGAATGGAATAAATTCCATTATTTTTAGCTTATGCTTTCTCCAAGAATATTAAAGTATATCATATGGATGTAAAGTCAGCTTTTCTAAATGGGTAACTTGAAGAAGAAGTCTACATTGAACAACCAGAAGGATTTTTGTTGTTAGAGAACAAATATTATGTGTGTAAAATGAAGAAGGCCTTGTATGGTCTAAAGCAGGCTCCTAGAGCATGGTACTCTAGACTGAATAAATATCTACAACAGGTAGGGTTCAGAAAAGGAAGTGCAGACAACAACCTCTACATCAAGGTAACTCAAGATAATATTTTATTAATTGAAGTTTATGTTGATGATATTATTTTTGGAAGCAATCATGACAGGTTAAGCTAGAAATTTGTAAAGGATATGAAGAATAAATTTGAAATGTCATTACTCGGAGAACTATCCTTCTTTTTGGGTCTTCAGATACGTCAAAGCAACCAAGAAATTTTTATTTCTCAAACGAAGTATATCAGAGAAATGTTAAAGAGGTTCAGAATAGAATATTGCAAGCCAGTTACCACTCCTATGAAATCCAGTTGAAAGTTGAGAAAAGATGATGATTCAAAGTCTAAAAACCAAAGGAAATACAAGTCAATGATTGTCAGCTTACTATATGTGAAAACATCTAGACCAGATGTAATGTAGGAAGTTGGACATGTGGCACGATTTCAAGAAACACCAAAGGAAACACATGTCGTAGCAGTGAAGAGGATTTTCATATATCTCAAAGGAACATAAGAGTTTGGATTATGGTATCCAAAAGGAAATGATCTATCACTTATTACCTACACAGATGCAGATTGGGCAGGTTGCATTGATGACCGATGAAGTACCAGTGGAGAAACGTTCTACTTGGGTGAGTGTTTAATATCATGGCTAAGAAAGAAATAATCATCAATATCCTTATCTATAGCCGAGGCATATTATATTGCAGCAAAAACATGTTGTACAAATGTTCTATGGATGAAACAAACTATGATAGATATAAAGGTTGAGTATGATGAGAAAATTCCAATCTATTGTGATAATACAAGCACCATTAGTATCACAGAGAACCCGGGGATGCACTCCAATATGAATCAGATTCCAATCAAGTATCACTTTCTATGGGAACAGGTTGTAGAGAAGAACATCAGAGTTGAATATGTGGGCACAAAATAACAAGTGACATAAATCTTTATAAAACCTCTTCCATGGGAAGACTTTGAGTATCTTCACCAGAGACTCGGAGTAATTTCTACTCCAAAATGAATTCTTTTGAATGATTATCTTATATGTATTAGATTTACATGAAGAAGCACCATAAAGAGGACAGTTCAGGTCAGGAGATCAATTTCAGGAAGATTTCAGTCATGGGGAGTATCCCCAAGGACAATTTAATTAGGGGGAGCAACCATAGATGGAAAGATACATTTTCCATTCATGACAAAGGGGGAGAGATTTATCAATGCAGATCACAGAGGCATGGTTCCAGGGGGAGCATGAGTGATATGACTTCAGTGTTGCATGATTGTAAGTTTTAAACCTGTGAAGTAAAGAAATGCATACATATTCTTAAGTAAAGCATAAATTAATCAATGGCTCATACACATAGTACACAGAGATTTACGCTGGAAATCCTTAACCGGGAGAAAACCAACCTTCCTTGGTGTTGCACCTTTCAACTCTTCATTCTATTAATTTCACCATTCACCATAAAATATATACAATGTTTTAGGTATTTCGTAGCTACCAAAACCCTAATCCATTAATTTTGGATTAATTTAGAAAACTTCTAAAAATAGAAAAATCTGCTAACAGCAAAAACCACCCCAAAAAAACAAATTATGGGGCACTTCCCAGAGATGAATGTTGTGCATAACCAGGGGGCACCAAACCTGCCCCCTCCTGGGATGCCCCCAAGAAAGCGCTCGATGCACATGCTCAGTGAATAAAGGTGTTTGACCTCAACACCTTTATTCACACTTGTAAAAGTGTGCTCGGTGCATTGATACCTACTTTCATTATTGGTAGGTCGTCTCGTGCTTGTTAACAGTATACCTTAATTACCAGGATCTGAATAAAATCACAGTCAGAAACCGATACCTAATTCCCTGAATCAACGACCTCCTTGATCAACTCACGGGGTCCAAATACTTCAATAAGATTGATCTGGAGTCTGGATACCACCAGGTCCCAATAGAACAGACAGATGTATGGAAGACCGCCTTCAAGTCAAAGGAAGGCCTTTTTGAATGGTTGGTCATGCCCTTTGGTTTGAAAAATTCTCCAGCCACTTTCATTAGGATGACGGACGATATCTTGTGAGCATTCACCAATAATTTTGTATTGGTGTATCTGGATGACATTCTCATTTACAACAAGACTTGGGCTGAACACTTGCAGCATATTCAATAGGTTCTGCACACCCTGCGACAACACAAGCTATACGACAACTTGGGAAAATTCTCCATCGACATGGACATGGTCCATTACCTGGGCTACATCGTTGATCATCATAGCATACATGTGGATCCAACCAAGATCCAAGTCATCTGTGACTGGCCAGCCCCAACCACACTCACTGAGTTTCAGTGCTTCTTGGGCCTTGCCAATTTCTACCATAGGTTCGTGTTGGGATTATCCCATATTGCATGGGCCCTCAGCCAAATAACCAGAGGTGGTAGTAAGATGAATTTTTCATGGGGCCGGTCCCCAAAAAAAGTGTTTGATGATTTGAAGAAGCGCTTGTTCTCAGCCCCAGTACTTTCACTACCAAACATGCACAACCCTTTGAGATCGAAACATATGCTTCATACTATGTTGTGGGCACCATTCTCACTCAACAAGGCCACCCTGTGGCTTATCATAGTGAGAAACTATCAAATGCTATCTGTAAGTACCCTACTTATGACAAATAAAGGTACTCCATCGTGCAAGCCTGCCGTTAGTGGAGACATTACATTCTTGGGAAGGAGACAGTCATCCACATTGATCATAAGCCACTGCAATCAAAAGTGGTTCACATAATTGCAACAATTCCACCTCAACATCAATTATAAAACATGAAGCACCAATCACATCGTTGATTGCCTCAGCAGACCACTAGTCGCAACACTCACCACGGTGCTAGACTCTTGTAGCCACGAGACCTCTGGATGCCCCCAACTCTATGAGACAGACCCATACTTTGCCACCACCTACCAAATGTTGGGTGAAAACGCAGTTGTCAATCATTTCCATACTCAAAATGGGTTGTTTTTTCATCTTGTCCCTATTTGTGTTCCATCAAGAGAGCGAGCGAAGATGATATGGGAATCCCACTTGATCTGGATTATTTTCGACACGAAATGAGATCAGAGATATAATAAAGAAATGCATAGAGATATTGAAGATATTCAATAATATAACAAAAATATATCATATATGCAACCATAAACACAAAGATTCAGTAGTACACGATTTCTATTAATGAAAGAAATGTACAGAGATTGTAAAAATAAAGAGTGAAAGACTCGCTAGAATGATGGCAGCTTATCTCTGAGAAGAGATGTGACGGCTACTCACATTCACAAGAAGATGATTACAATGAGGCTATGAAGGTATTTTTAAAATAAAATGAAATTCCAAAAACCCTAGACATAAAAAAACCTAACCCTAGGAGATGAAGAACCAAAAGTCATGTGGACCCCGTTTGGGTAAGTCAGTACATCAACTTTCCGGGGTCGTAACTTTTGCATACAATCTCTGTTTTAGGCGTGTGATAGATCGTTGGAAAGGTATTATCGAGGAGATTCATTTTGGGGGATAAATAATTCCTTTGGATATCATTGGGAACCTTGATATTGAAAAATCTTCATTTAGACCCTCAAAATGGCCCCGAAAGTTAAAACCTGCTAAAAATAGTAAATTGCCAAAATTGCCAGAAAACTGTTTTGAGACACTCGAAAAAGGTGGGTGATCACCGATATCCACCTGGATCAACCCTCCCTCCTTAGGAAGAAATGGTCTCCATTGCATTGATTTCTCAGAGGAGAGGGAAAATCATTTGTTGGATCTGCATCTTGGTGAGCTACTTGTCTTGCTGGAGACATCGCGCTTCTTAGTTTGTGGAAGTCTATCATGAACCCATTGAAGCTGAGGTTGTTCAACAAGTTGAGATACATGAAAGGATGGTGTGCAGAAGGAATATTTGCGCTTTGTTGCAACCTTGTCGACCTGCTTCTGTTGGATAGAAGGTGCAGGGGTCGAGCCTATAGTGGTTGCAGTGTCCTTCTGTTCCCCTTTTGAACAGATTGTGAAGAAGATGAATTTTGCAGTATGAGATACTACCTTGCGACACTTTTTAGGTGGAACAATAGTCAAAACTACCTATCGTATTCTGCAGAGATTACCCCCCCAAGTAACAATGACACTACAGGGTTGAGACTCATAAACAACATGGCACTTCCACATATATGGTTGACCCAAGAGAACATCACAGACATCCAGTGGGGCAACATTACATAATACCTCATCCTTGAAGGGTTGGATGTCGTATGACAATCGACATTGTTGGCTGACACGGAGATCTTGTCCTTGGCAAAGCCACCCGATGTTGTATGGTTGCAGGTGTGGTGTTGTCGACAATCCCAACTTTTTGATGACCTCTACTAAGATGAGGTTCTTCTGGCTTCCGCTATCAACAATAAAATGCAGCGGGGTCCACTTCACCCACATCTGTGAATGAAAAAGGTGCTCCCCCTCTTCAGGATCTGTTGGTTATTCTGGTTGAATTATTGTAGTTGCGACAATAGCAGTGGGGTCTGCATCAATGATATGTCCTTTAACAGTATTTTTAGAATCGGATTCTGAATTAGGGTTTGGCTCCTTGTCTTTGATCTCAGCCACCAATTATTATTTTGAGTGACATTCATTAGTGTTGTGCCAGGGGATTTTGTGGAAATCGTACCATTTTTCGGTGTCCTTCTCTATTTTCCCATGACCCTTCTTTTCTTGTGTCTTGGACTGGTTTTCGGGAGACTACTTGTTAGGGTCGTCTTTGTCATACTTTGGTTGTTGAGGATTTGCAAACCTGAACTCCCATTTGTTCTGGTGCTTAAATTTCTGTTCAATTTTAAAAGCATAACGATAATCAACACTCAATGATGATATGTCCAGAAAATCCATTTCAGTTTGGATGTATCTGTGTAGAGCCCCACGGTATTTCAGAACAAATGTCTCTTGGAGTCTTTGATACCCATCTTGGTGTGCAAGGTATGGAAGGTATTGGTTAATTCCAGAACTTCTTGGCCCCTCTCTTTCCGTAGTGTGGTCCATTTCATGTACTAGTCCTCATAGTTTCCAACATGGTAATATTGTTCCTTTACCGCATCCACAAAAAAATATCAAGTGGGATTGACCCCATATATTTCAGACTCCTCTGTGGAACTCTGATCCCAATAATTTTCCCACCAATGTTTGACATGGGGGAGAGCTTTAAGGAGTGTGAAGGTGATCTTTTCTTTATCGGAAAATTTGTGAACAGAGAAATAACCTTCTAGCAGATTTAACCATTTGTCTAGGGCTTCTGCATCTATCTGTTTTTCAAATATAGGAATATTAAAATTAACTTGTACCTTGAAAGGAGAGGTGCCTCCAAAGTGGCCACTTGATGAAGATGCACCTGTTTCTATCGGCAGGTGTTGAAGGATGTGGGAAAAATTCTCCATCATTTCGTCCCTCTGTTGCGTGAGAGCCTGTTCAAGCAATAGACTGACAGGATCGTCTGCGCCGTCATTTTTCTTTTCTTCCACCATTGAGGGTTTCTTGGGTGTGCGAGAGAGATTTTCCTCAAGAGATAAAATCTCAACACCCAACTTTCTATACTCGGATCTCGTCGAGGACATGCACTGAAAAAAAAAATGATCAAGAACAACTTGCTCTCATACCACTGATCCGTATTATTTTCGGCACGAAATGAGATCGGAGATATAATAAAGAAATGTATAGATATATCGCATATATTCAATAATATAATATACATATATTAGAGATGCAACCATAAACACAAATATACAATAGTACATGATTTATATTAATGAAAGAAATGTACAGAGACTGTAAAAATACAGAGTGAAAGACTCACTAGAATGGTGGCAGCTTATCTCTGAGAAGAGATGTGATGGCTACTCACATTCACAAGAAGATGATTAAATGAGTCTCTAAAGGCCTTTTTAAAATAAACCAGAATGCCAAAAACCCTAGACATCCAAAAACCTAACCCTAAGAAATGAAGCGTCAAAAGTCATGTGGGCCTCGTTTGGGTAAGTGAGTACATCAAATTCCCGGGGTCATAACTTTTCCATACGATCTTCGTTTTAGGCATGTGATAACTCGTTGGAAAGGTATCGTCGAGGAGATTAATTTTGGGGGATAAATAATGCATTAGGATATAACTAAGAACCTTGATCTTGATAAACCTTCATTTATACCCTCAAAATGGCCCCGTAAGTTAAAACTTGCTAAAAATAGTAAATTTCCAAAATTGCAAGAAAATTGTTTTGAGCCAGTTGGAAAAGGTCGGTGGCCACTGATATCCACCTGGATCAACCCTCCCTCCTTAGGAATCAATGGTATCCATTGCGTTGAGTTCTCCGGGGAGAGGGAAAAGCGTTTTTTGGATCTGCATCTTGGTGAGCTGCTTGTATTGCTGGAGACGTCACACTTCTTAGTTTGTGGAAGTCTGTCATGAACCCGTTGAAGCTGAGGCTATTCAAAAACTCGAGATACATGAGAGGATGGTGTGTAGAAGGAATCTTTGCACTTTGTTGCAACCTTTTCGACCTGCTTCTATTGGATAGAAGGTCCAGGGGGCGAGGTTATAGTGGTTGCAGTGTCCTTCTATTCCCCTTTTGAACAGATTGTGAAGACGTTGAATTTTACAGTATGAGATACTACCTTGTGACACTTAGTATGAGATACTACCTTGTGACACTTTTTAGGTGGAACAATAGTCAAAAATACCTCTGGTATTCTGTTGAGATGAACCCCCAAAGTAACAATGACACTACGGGGTCGAGACTCATAAACAACATGGCACTTCCACATATATGGCTGACCCAAGAGAACATCACAGACATCCAATGGGGCAACATCACATAATACCTCATTCTTGAAGGGTTGGATGTCGTATGACAATCGACATTGTTGGCTGACACGAAGATCTCGTCCTTGGTGAAGCCACTCGATTTTGTATGGTTGCAAGTGTGGTGTTGTCAAGAATCCAAATTGTTTGATGACCTCTACTGAGATGAGGTTCTTCTGGCTTCCACTATTAACAATAAAATGTAGTGGGGTCCCCTTCACCCACATCTGTGAATGAAAAATGTGCTCTTCCTCTTCGGGATCTATTGGTTCTTTTGGTTGAATTGTTGCAGTTGCGACAATAGTAGTGGGGTCTGCGTCAATGATTTGTCCTTTACCAGTATTTTCATAATCGGATTTTGAATCAGGGTTTGGCTCCTTGTATTTGATCTCAGCCACCAATGACTATTTTGAGTGACATTCATCTGTGTTGTGCCAGGGGATTTTGTGGAAATCGCACCATTTTCTAGTGTCCTTCTTTGTCTTCCTGTGACCCTTCTTGTCTTGCATCTTGGACAGGTTTTCGGGAGACTGTTTGTTATGGCCATCTTTTTCATACTTTTGTTGTTGCGGATTTGCAGACCCAAACTCCCATTTTTTCTGGTGCTTAAATTTCTGCTCAATTTTAACAACATATCGATAAGCAACATTGAGTGATGAGATGTTCAGAAAATCCATTCCTGTCTGGATGTATCTGTGTAGAGCCCCACGGTATTTCAGAACCAAATGTTGCTCAGAGGCTTTGATACCTAGCTTAGTGCGCAAGGTATGGAAGGTATTGGTGAAATCCATAACTTCTTGGCCCCTCTCTTTCCGCAGTGTGGTCTATCTCATGTACTAGTCCTCATAGTTTCCAACAGGGTAATATGATTCATTTACCACATCCACAAAAGAATCCCAAGTGGGATCGACCCCATATATTTCAGACTCCTTTGTGGAACCCTACTCCCAATAAGTTTCCCACCAATGTTTTACATGGGGGATATCTTTAAGGAGTGAGAAGGTGATCTTTTCTTTATCGGAAAATTTGTGAACAGAGAAATAACCTTCTAGCAGATTTAACCATTTGTCTAGAGCTTCTGCATCTATCTATCCTTCAAATACAGGAATATCAAAATTAACTTGTAACTTGAAAGGAGATGTGCCTCCAAAGTGGCTGGTTGATGAAGATGCACCTGTTGTTATCGGTAGGCATTGAAGGACGTGGGAAAAATTCTCCATCATTTTGTCCTTCTGTCGCATGAGAGCTTGCTCAAGCAACAGACTGATAGGATTGTCCGCTCCGTCATTTTTATTTTCTTCTACCATTGAGGGTTTCTTGGGTGTGTGAGAGATATTTTTTTCAATAGAGACAAGCTCAAGACCCAACTTGCTATACTCGGACCTCGTCGGGGACATGCACTAAAAAAAAATGATCAAGAACAACCTTCTCTGGTTCCACTGATCCGGATTATTTTCGGCACAAAATGAGATCGGAGATATAATAAATAAATGCATAGAGATATCGAAGATATTCAATAATATAACAACAATATATCAGATATGCAACCATAAACACAGAGATACAGTAGTACACGATTTATATTAATGAAAGAAATGTACAGAGACTGTAAAAATACAGAGTGAAAGACTCACTAGAATGGTGGCAGCTTATCTCTGAGAAGAGATGTGATAGCTACTTGCATTCGCAAGAAGATGATTACAATGAGGTTCTGAAGGCCTTTCTAATAAACTAGAATTCCAAAAACTCTATACATCCAAAAACCTAACCCTAGGAGATGAAGCACCAAACATCATGTGGGCCTCATTTGGGTAAGTGAGTACATCAACTTCTCGGGGTCGTAACTTTTGCATACGATCTCTGTTTTAGGCGTGTGATAGCTCATTGGAAAGGTATTGTCAAGGAGATTCATGTTGGGGGATCAATAATTCTTTTGGATACCTCTGAGAACTTCGATCTCAAAAAATCTTCATTTAGGCCCTCAAAATGGCCCCGAAAGTTAAAACCTGCTAAAAAGAGTAAATTGCCAAAATTGCCAGAAAACTATTTTGAGCCAGTTGAAAAAGGTGGTTGGCCACTGATATCCACCTGGATCAATCCTCCCTCCTTAGGAAGCAATGGTATCCATTGCGTTGAGTTCCCAGAGGAGATGGAAAAGCATCTGTTGGATCTGCATCTTGGTGAGATGCTTGTATTGTTGGAGATGTCGCACTTCTTAGTTTGTGTAAGTCTGTCATGAACCCGTTGAAGTTGAGGTTGTTAAACAAGTCGAGCTACATGAAAGGAAGGTGTGCAGAAGGAATCATTGCACTTTGTTGCAACCTTGTCTACCTGCTTTTGTTGGATAGAAGGTGCACGGGGCAAGGCTATAGTGGTTGTAGTGTCCTTATGTTCCCCTTTTGAACAGATTGTGAAGAAGCTGAATTTTGCAGTATGAGATACTACCTTGCGACACTTTTTAGGTGGAACAATAGTCGAAACTACCTCTAGTATTCTGTAGCGATGACCCCCCAAAGTAACAATGACACTACGGGGTCGATACTCATAAACAACATGGCACTTCCACATATATGGCTGACCCAAGAGAACATCACAGAGATTCAGTGGGGAAAAATCACATAATACCTTGTCCTTAAAGGGTTGGATGTTGTATGACAATCAACATTGCTGGCTGACACAAAGATCTTGTCCTTGGCGAAGCCACCCGATGTTGTATGGTTGCGGGTGTGGTGTTGTTGACAATCCCAACTATTTGATAACCTCTGCTGAGATGAGGTTCTTCTGGCTTCCGCTATCAACAATAAAATGTAGTGAGGTCCCATTCACCCACATCTGTGAATGAAGTAGGCACTCCCCTTCTTTGGGATCTGTTGGTTCTTCTCGTTGAATTTCTACAGTTGCAACAATAGCAGTGGGGTCTATGTCAATGATCTGTCATTTACCAGTATTTTCAAAATGGGATTATGAATCAGGGTTCATCTCCTTGTCTTTGATCTCGGCCACCAATGACTGTTTTGAGCGACATTCATCGATGTTGTGGTAGGGGATTTTGTGGAAATCGCACCATTTTCCGGTGTCCTTCTTTGTCTTCCCGTGACCCTTCTTTTCCTGTGTCTTGGATTGGTTTTCGGGAGACTGTTTGTTATGGTCGTCTTTGTCATACTTTGGTTGTTACGGATTTTCATACCCAAACTCCCGTTTGTTCTGGTGCTTAAATTTCTTCTCAATTTTAATAACATATCGATAAGCAACATCAAGTGATGAGATGTCCAGAAAATTCATTTCAGTCTAGATGTACCTGTGTAGATCCCCATGGTATTTCAGAACCAAATGTCACTCGGAGTCTTTGATACCCAGCTTGGTGTGCAAGGTATGGAAGGTATTGGTGAACTCCAAAACTGCTTGGCCCCTCTCTTACCACAGTGTGGTCCATCTCATGTACTGGTCCTCATAGTTTCCAACAGGGTAATATTGTTCCTTTACCACATCCACAAAAAAATCCAAAGTGGGATCGGCCCATATATTTCAAACTCCTCTTTGGAACCCTTCTCTCAATAATTTTCCCACAAATGTTTGACATGGGGGAGAGCTTTAAGTAGTGAAAAGGTGATCTTTTCTTTATCGAGAAATTTGTGAACAAAGAAATAACCTTCTAGTAGATTTAACCATTTGTCTAGGGCTTCTGCATCTATCTGTCCTTCAAATACAAGAATATCAAAATTAACTTGTACCTTGAAAGGCGAGGTGCCTCCAAAGTGGTTGATTGATGAAGATGCACATTTTTCTATTAGTAGGCGTTGAAGGATGTGGGAAAAATTCTCCATCATTTCGTCCCTCTGTCGCGTGAGAGCTTGCTCAAGAAACACACTGATAGGATCGTCTGCTCTGTCATTTTTATTTTCTTATGCTGAGGGTTTCTTCGGTGTGCGACAATGATTTTACTGAAGAGAGACAAGCTCGAGACCCAACTTGATATACTCGGGCCTCGTTGGGGACATGAACTAAAAAAAAAATGATCAAGAACAAACTGCTCTGATACCACTGATCCAGATTATTTTCGGCACAAAATGAGATCGGAGATATAATAAAGAAATGCATAGAGATATTGCAGATATTCAATAATATAACAGAAATATATCAGAGATGCAACCATAAACACAGAGATACAGTAGTACATGATTTCTATTAATGAAAGAAATGTACAAAGATTGTAAAAATACATAGCGAAAGACTCGTTAGAATGGTGGCAGCTTATCTCTGAGAAGAGATGTGACGGCTACCTTCATTCGTAAGAAGATGATTACAATGAGTCTCTAAAGGCCTTTTTAAAATAAACTAGAATTCCAAAAACCTTACACATCCAAAAAGATAACCCTAGGAGATGAAGCACCAAAAGTCATGTGGGCCCCATTTGCGTGAGTGTTAGTGATAAAGAATGCACTGACATTTTTTTAAAAGAATGATGCCTAATATTGTAGGTAACTTTTGATTACCTTCCCGAGCTCCAAATGCAGATTTGAAAGCACCATTGGAAAGCTTAGGATTTATAGATGTCGATCGACTATTCAAGCATGTAAAACAGACTCTCCATGAATGAGAAATTTGATTTAAAAAAAAATCTGCGCTTTCACCAACTAACTCGTCTTGAACTTTGCTAGTTAGCTGGTGAAAGCTTTGTTTTTCACCAGCTAAGGAGTGGATTTTTAGGTAATAAGCTGGTGAAATCCTGTCACGACCAGATTCATTGAAATTTTTCTCAGATTGGAAATTTTTGAGTTGGAATGGAATGAAACCTCTTTGAATAAGAAGGCAATGAATTATCAAAGTCAAATCTAAAGGCTATTTTTGAGGGATAAGGTCAAAAAGAGGTTTTTCAACTACATTTGGCATCTTTTTCAAAGGCAAAATATGAGGGGTTTGAAGACACATCATCCAACTCGAATTTCATCTTCAGGAGATCAAACCAAAGAGCCTTGGAAGGATAGGCTACACATCATCAACTTTTCAACCACATTTTGAGGATTATCAGATAGGGATTGACCTCATTTTGAGGATCTATTCCTAGTTTCTTGTAAATACAGTTTGCTTTCTGTTTTTAGAAAATCAAATCCGTTGTTTTAGGATCTGATAACTATGATGTAAAGATATAAAGTTAGAGAATTAAGATAGATGAGGGGTTGGATTCTGGATACATTTGGACTATTGTACTAAGGCTCTTATCTTCTAATAGAATCACAATTTCCTTTTTCCATCGATATCAGATTTACTCATATACTGTATTACTATATATTTTAATTCAATTTAGTTCAGCTTTTAAGAACTGCCATCTTCTTATAAAGCTCATAAATTCGAATTAAAAGACTTATTACTATCTTGTATGACCCTGCATTCACTGTATTTGGTTATCTTGATTAGTATTCTTCATACCCTGTCCAGTTACTCCATTTGATCATTGATTTCTAAAAGCACTGGTTTATTCGAATACTTGATAAGTTGTTCTTCTCATTAGTCACTTAGTTATCCCATTGATCCACAATTTCATAAACACAAAAAACCATTATATTCTTAAGTTACCAAACATTCTTAGCCTACAACCCTAAGGAGTTTCTTGGAGTGATAAAAAATTGGCATCGTTGTCGGGGAGAGGATATTGAAGCTCAACTTCCTTGGGAAACGCAAATATCTAGCTTTGATGATAGACAAAGCCTGGACATCATTTGGTTGTAATCATCTATCTGGCGATCCATGAAGAACAGATTTATTGGTGATTCCATTGTTCATAAATATGTTGGTGACTCCATTGGTATGACATGAACCAGATCTTTGCTAAGAGGTATGCATTCTGCGATTTTTCAAAGATTGTTGGTTTCCCTAATCCAGTGCCTAGTAGAGATGAATGGGAAAATAGCCTTCTCGGATTTCGAGGTGAAGATTGGGAAGTACCAGCTGAACATTTGCTGGACTTTCATGATTACATTCATCGATTGCAAGTTGTGCATGAGGATGTTAAGATCTTACTCTTCTTTTTCTCATTAGAGGGAATTTCTCATGAATGGTGCTGGTCTCTTCCAAATGCAAGTGTTAGTTCTTTGACAGATTTCCATTCAGCCTTCAATTCCTTTTGTAAATATTATTTTCCAGTTGAATATCTTTTTGAAGGATGTTGTGAAGAGTTTTCTTCGTTTCATAAAGCTTTATTTGTTGAAGAAGACATTTACCATGTAGGACAAGAGGTGTTGAAGGATAATAGTGACATATCTGACATCATATCAAATGTGTCTGTTGTTTTGAATATTGATCAAAATCAACATGTCTCTTTTGGATGTATTGATGTCAAAGAACCAATGCATATATCAACAGGAGAAAGTAATAGATCAACATATTCCAGATCTGTGGCAAATACTATGAGCAGCCCTCAGCTTTCAGATTTGCAGACACAGGAAAATTGTAGCAGACATGAAGAGGAAGATGATAAGCAGAAGGGTCCAGATCTCAAGCAGCCTGTGTTCAACAGTGAGATTAGTAAAAGCAGCCTTCAACATCTTTTCAATTTACAATTGGATCAACAGTCCAAAGAGGTATTTCTTTGTGAATTTGATGACCCTTTTGCTGACTATTTGGAGTCTATGAGCAACATAAATCTAAAAATATTTCTGTCAAATGAAGGTCGGTCTTGTCATATTTTCAAATTGCATTACCACAATCTATGGTTTCTTTTATCTTTTTGGAAAAGATCAAACATGATATTAGCAAGTCAATTACTTTCTTGGCTTCTTTGGAAATTTAGTTTTACTTGATCAATCTACCTCTACTAGTTAGTGTAGGGATTGATAGAAGAATAAGTTCTTTCTTTGAGCAGGTAGATTATTTTCATTTTTCTTGAATAAGAAAAACAACTACAGGTCAAGCCTAAAACCACATGTTATACTTATATTGTGCTAGCTGGGCATGCAACTTCAAAGTCATGAGCTAAGCAGGGATCGAGCCATGATTGTAATTGATAATTCATGTGTCATATGTCGAGGTCAAGTCAAGCCTTAATTATCAATGAATGCCATAGTAGTTGCATACACATTAGGCAAAGAGACTCCCATTTCACTTTAAATGGCTGGATCTGGATCATCCCTCCATGTTGCAGCTACTCAGGTAGCCTCGAGTTATTCATCAATTTCTCAGGTGTTTATTGCAGATTTAGAGAAATTTGAACAACCCTAAGAAGAGCTATTCTGATTAGTTCAACAGAATGGATCTTATTCATATATAATCACTGTCTCAACTTCCTTTGAAAAAATGTTATGCCATGAACCATAGCTCTGTTGATCTTTCTCCTGTTTTAGACATTATATGGATTATTGTAGATCAAACATTTGTCAGGCCAATCGATGCTAGAAATGTTCTCTGTACAGTTCGTTACGTTAGACCAAATCCCTACATGTTATGAGTGGGCCAACTTTGTTCCCAGTTTATTTTTCACCAAACAAGTCAAATATAGATGCAACTCAAATTTCCATTATTGAGGTCTCAAACTTAGAAGCAGAGCCTGTGGGAAGTCAACTTGGTTGAAGCAAACATCTTAACAGGGACTGAGATAAAATAGAGGCAGTGAAAAGAATTGAATTATCTGAGCAATGTGATTTGTTGTCCACAGCTGGAGACAATGTTTCACATCTTCATTAGGAAGTCCAACAAAGAAAATGGTCTACTTACCTAGAATGTAATAATTGCAAATTACTAATTTTTAGATGTTCAACGTGTTTTGATTAGCAAGGGTGCAAAGGGAATTCTTCTCTTGATATGTTCTGCTCAACCATCGAATCTCACTGAGGGCTCTTGTCTTGTCAAGAGTGTAAAAGATTTTCAACAAGCAGTTAATGGGAGTAAACTTTGACTGATTGCAAAACAATGGATCTAGTGAAGAAATGTTGCAACCCAGTTTGTCAGCCTGCTATCTCAGAAGTTGCAAGAAGACTAGTGAAGATTCTCTGCATTTTTGTGAGTACCATATCCCTTCATTTTGATCAAACAACCAGTCATTACCGTGATCTCATGCCAGCAAAATCATGATAAACGTCTGGATAATTTCGTGGGTAAAATATCCCTGCGTTTTGAGCAAATAACCAAGTCATTACAGTGATCTCATGCCAGCAAAATCATGATAAACGCCTGGAGAAATTCGTGGGTAATATATCCCTACATTTTGAGAAAATAACTAGTAATTATAGTGATCTCATGCTAGAAAAAATCATGATAAATGCCTAGAGAAATTCGTGGGTAATGCCCAACGAATTTCTTGTTCCTTGTCAGAATTTTCGTGACCCTTGCTCAATGAAATTTTTGCCTTGTTGCTCAGCGTTTTACTTGTGCCAAGAGCGTCCCTATCTCTCCTCTATGTTAACGTTTTTCCCTCAACAAATTCTATTTATTGCCAGCGGCCCCATTGCATCTACAACAATTTTTCCAATGAAGGTTCGGGGTATCTTTTGACGTTTTTCCCAGTAGCTCAATGTTCTCTCCTTAACATGTTGTGCGATCTCATTACCTGTGTGTCCCCTCCGTCATGGATTTGCACTTGATAATTGGTGATTGAATGTTGCCTTGGTGTCAGGCTTGGGTCCTCGAAGTTCGTTCTGTTAGAGATCATCTTGTGATTTCTTGAGAGTGTTTGGATAAGATTGAAGATAGTCGAAGATAAGGAGATAGGTGGCAGAGCATCAATAGAAACAGTCAATTTCCAGCCTTCAAAGACACCTGCTATCAGATTGGAGATATCATGAGATATTCCATATTTTTAGGAAGACATTTTTAGGTAGAAGACAGAGGGCTCGAAATATTTTAGTTGTCTCATATTTTTTGCATTATTTTTAATTTTTATTTCCTAGTAGATAGGGATAATCTTATGGTGACATTTTTCTATTTAAGATAGCACTTATGTAATATTAATAATAGAGGCCCACAAGGAAGGGAGAGGTCCTCTACCCATGAGTTGTAATGGTGCAACAAAATCCATGTTCAACAAGGTAGTTGAATTCCAGCAAGGTTCAACTGAGTCTCTTGCAATCCCACAACAGTCGCAAAAAAATATGCAATCAGCAGCAGCACGATTGCCTTTGTTTGCAAAACCCACTTTTGGCAGTAATAAAGGAAACAATACTACTCCAGTGATTCTAGTAGCGGGGCATTTGACCGGAGAACATATGAATAATTTTAATGAATGGTCACCTCGTATGGATGTTGTTGAATCTGGCTTTGATTTTGTGGTTACCATTGAGTTACCTGGGGTTGGTGCTTCAACCATATGGGTGGAGGCGAGCGATGAAAGGCTTGTTGTAACTGAACAACATTCCACCGAGTGGTGGAGGGATGGAAACGAAAAATATGTAGTATATCACAAGTGGGAGATTTCAGAGGGCCCTTACCATGTTGTCTCACCTGCCTAGTAATAGCAATAAGGATGTTGTATCTGCTGAGTTTGTGTGGGCATCTCAAGACAAATGTTTTGTATCTAAAGCTGCTGGAAAACTAAAAGTCAAAGACCTAAAAGCTTCCTACAATGTTCTCATTTCAAGGTTGAAGTTATTCTGAAATTTTCAAAACCATGGTTACAGATCTAACCATCTTGCCCATGTCCAACACCTTTCTTCTTAATGAATATATTGCCACAACAGATGCCATGTCAATGTGAAAACAACATTTCCAGGGGAGTTTGAAGCAGACATGCTATAGATAAAGAAGATTGGGAAAGATAACAACAAATTTTGGAAAATAGCCAGATGATAAATTGTAAAGGATGAATGACTCCATGCCCAATACTAAAGGCACAGGGTCTGCCAGGTTCTTGGAGACCTCACAGGGAGGGCTCCATCCCAGTTGGATCCAATTGTTAGCAATAAAAAATGCACTGACATTTTTTTTAAAGAATGATGCCTAATCTTGCAGGTAACTTTTGATTACCTTCCCGAGCTCCAAATACAGCTTTGAAAGAACCATTGGAAAGCTTAGGATTTCTAGATGTCGATCAACTATTCAAGCATGTAAAACGAACTCTCCACGACTGAGAAATTTGATTTTAAAAAAAACTGTGCTTTCACCAGTTAACTCGTCTTGAACTTTGCTAGTTAGCTGGTGAAAGCTCTGCTTTTCACCAGCTAAGGAGCGGATTTTTAGGTAAATAAGCTAGTGAAATCCTGTAATGGCCAGATTCATCGAAATTTTGCTCAGATTGGAAATTTTTGAGTTGGAATGGAATGAAACCTCTTTGAATAAGAAGGCAATGAATTATCAAAGTCAAATCTAAAGGCTAGTTTTGAGGGATAAGGTCAAAAAGAGGTTTTTCAACTACATTTGGCATCTTTTTCAAAGGCAGAATATTAGGGGTCTGAAGACACATCATCCAACTCAAATTTCATCTTCAGGAAATCAAACCAAAGAGCCTTGGAAGACTAGGCTACACATCATCAACTTTTCAACCACATTTTGAGGATTATTAGATAGGGATTGACCTCACTTTGAGGATCTACTCCTAGTTTCTTGTAAATACAATTTTCTTTCTGTTTTTAGAAAATCAAATCCATTGTTTTAGGATCTGATAACTGTGATGTAAAGATATAAAGATACAGAATTAAGATAGATGAGGGGTTGGATTCTGGATACATTTGGACTATTGTACTAAGGCTCTTATCTTCTAATAGAATCACAGTTTCCTTTTGCCATCAATATCAGATTTACTCATATACTGTATTACTCTGTATTTTAATTCAATTTAGTTCAACTTTTAAGAACTGTCATCTTCTTATAAAGCTAATAAATTTGAATTAAAAGACTTCTTACTATCTTGTATGACCCTGCATTCATTGTATTTGGTTATCTTGATTAGTATTCTTCATACCCTGTCCAATTACTCCATCTGATCATTGATTTCTAAAAGCATTGGTTTATTCGAATACTTGATAAGTTGTTCTTCTCATTAGTCACTGAGTTATCCCATTGATCCACNTGGACTATTGTACTAAGGCTCTTATCTTCTAATAGAATCACAGTTTCCTTTTGCCATCAATATCAGATTTACTCATATACTGTATTACTCTGTATTTTAATTCAATTTAGTTCAACTTTTAAGAACTGTCATCTTCTTATAAAGCTAATAAATTTGAATTAAAAGACTTCTTACTATCTTGTATGACCCTGCATTCATTGTATTTGGTTATCTTGATTAGTATTCTTCATACCCTGTCCAATTACTCCATCTGATCATTGATTTCTAAAAGCATTGGTTTATTCGAATACTTGATAAGTTGTTCTTCTCATTAGTCACTGAGTTATCCCATTGATCCACAATTTCATAAACACAAAAAACCATTATATTATTAAGTTACCAAGCATTCTTAGCCTACAACCCTAAGGAGTTTCTTGGAGTGATAACAGTGAGTACATCTACTTCCCGGTGTCGTAACTTTTGCATACAATATCCATTTTAGGCGTGTGATATCTCGTTGAAAAGGTATCGTTGGCGAGATTCATTTTGGTCTCTCAACAATTCCTTTAACCATAATTGAGAACCTCAATCTTGAAAAACCTTCATTTAGGCCCTCAAAATGGCCCCGAAAGTTAAAACCTGCTAAAAATAGTAAATTGTCAAAATTGCCAGAAAATTGTTTTTAGCCAGTCGAAAAAGGTGGGTGGCCACCGAAATCCATATAGATCAACCCGCCCTCCTTAGGAATAAATGGTATCCATTGCATTTAGTTCTTAGGGGAGAGGGAAAAGTGTTTGCTGGATTTGCATCTTGGTGAGTTGCTTGTATTGTTGAAGACGTCGCGCTTCTTAGTTTGTGGAAGTCTATCATGAACCTGTTGAAGCTGAGGCTGTTCAAAAAGTTGAGCTACATGAGAGGACGGTGTGCAGAAGGAATATTTGCACTTTTTTGCAACCTTTTTCGACCTGCTTCTGTTGGATAGAAGGTGTAGAGGGCGAGGCTATAGTGGTTGCAGTGTCCTTCTGTTCCCCTTTTGAACAGATTGTAAAGAACCTAAATTTTGTAGTATGAGATACTACCTTGCGACACTTTTTAGGTGGAACAATAGTCGGAACTACCTCTAGTATTCTGTAGAGATAACCCCCAAAGTAACAATGACACTATGGGGTAGAGTCTCATAAACAACATCGTGCTTACACATACATGGCTGACCCAAGAGAACATCACATACATCTAGTGGGGAAACATCACATAATACCTCATCCTTGAAGGGTTGGATGCCATATGACAATCGACATTGCTGGCTGACACAAAGATCTCATCCTTGGCGAAGCCACCTGATGTTGTATGGTTGTCGGTGTGGTTTTATCGACAATCCCAACTGTTTGACGAACTTTGCTGAGATGAGGTTCTTCTGGCTTCCGCTATCAAAAATAAAATGCAGCGGGGTCCCCTTCACTCACATCTGTGAATGAAAAAGGTGCTCCCCCTCTTCGATATCTATTTGTTCTTCTGGTTGAATTGTTGCAGTTGCGACAATAGTAGTGGGGTCTGTGTCAATGATCTTTCATTTACCGGTATTTTTAGAATCAGATTTTGAATCAGGGTTTAGATCCTTGTCTTTGATCTTGGCCACCAATGACTGTTTTGAGCGACATTCATCAGTGTTGTGGCAGGGGATTTTGTGGAAATCGCACCATTTTCTGGTGTCCTTCTTTGTCTTCCCATGACCCTTCTTTTCCTATGTCTTGGACTGGTTTTTAGGAGACTGTTTGTTAGGGCCACCTTTCTCATGATTAAGTTGTTGCGGA
Organism: Picea engelmannii; assembly: GCA_009831015.1. Taxonomy (NCBI): domain Eukaryota; kingdom Viridiplantae; phylum Streptophyta; class Pinopsida; order Pinales; family Pinaceae; genus Picea; species Picea engelmannii. Next base: position 67,216 of record ML820501.1, on the reverse strand, counting down.
TTTGCAGACCTGAACTCTCATTTGTTCTGGTGCTTAAATTTTTTCTCAATTTTAACAGAATATCGATAAGCAACACCGAGTGACGAGATGTACAGAAAATGCATTTCAGTCTGGATGTATCTGTGTAGAGCCCCACAATATTTTAGAACCAAATGTTGCTCGGAGTCTTTGATACCCAGCTTGGTGAGAAAGGTATGGAAGGTATTGGTGAACTTCAGAACTGCTTGGCCCCTCTCTTGTCATAGTGTGGTCCATCTCATGTACCGGTCCTCATAGTTTCCAACAAGGTAATATTATTCCTTTATCACATCCACACAAAAATCCCAAGTGGGATCGACCCCATATATTTCAGACTCCTCTGTGGAACCCTACTCTCAATAAGTTTCACACCAATGTTTGACATGGGGGAGAGATTTAAGGAGTATGAAGGTGATCTTTTCTTTATCGTAAAATTTGTGAACAGAGAAATAACCTTCTAGTAGATTTAACCATTTGTCTAGGGCTTCTGCATCTATCTGTCCTTCAAATACAAGAATATAAAAATTAATTTGTACCTTGAAAGGCAAGGTGCCTCCAAAGTGGCCACTTGATGAAGATGCATCTATTGCTATTGGTAGGCATTGAAGGATGTGGGAAAAATTATCCATCATTTCATCCCTCTGTCGCGTGAGAGCTTGCTCAAGAAGTAGGTTAATAGGATCGTCTGCTCCATCATTTTTCTTTTCTTCCTCCATTGAGGGTTTCTTGGGTGTGCGAGGGAGATTCCCCTCAAGAGAGACAAGATAGAGACCCAACTTGCTATACTTGGACCTCGTCGGGTACATGCACTGAAAAAAAAAATGATCAAGAATAGCCTGCTCTGATACCACTGATCCGGATTATTTTCTACACGAAATGAGATTGGAGATATAATAAAGAAATGCATAGAGATATCGTGAATATTCAATAATATAACAGAAATATATCAGAGATGCAACCATAAACATAGATAGACAATAGTACACTATTTCTATTAATGAAATAAATGTACAGAGACTATAAAAATATGGAGTGAAAGACTCGCTAGAATGGTGGCATCTTATCTCTGAGAAGAGATGTGACAGCTATTCACATTCGAAAGAAGATGATTACAATGAGGCTCTCAAGGCCTTTTTAAAATAAACTGAAATGAAAAAAACCCTAGATATCCAAAAACCTAACCCTAGGAGATGAAGCACCAAAAGTCATGTGGGCCTCGTTTGGGTAAGTGAGCACATCAACTTCCCGGGGTCATAACTTTTGTATACGATCTCTGTTTTAGGCGTGTGATAGCTCGTTGGAAAGGTATCGTCAAGGAGATTTATTTTGGGTGCTCAATCATGCATTTGAATATCATTGAGAAATTATATGTCAAAAAACATTCATTTAGGCCTTCAAAATGGCCCGGAAAGTTAAAACCTGCTAAAAATAGTAAATTGCCAAAATTGCCAGAAAATTGTTTTGATCTAGTCAGAAAAGGTGGGTGGCCACCGATATCCACCCGGATCAAACCTATCTCCTTAGGAACAAATTATCTCCATTGCGTTGAGTTCCCGTAGGAGAGGGAAAAATGTTTGTTGTATCTGCATCTTAGTGAGCTTCTTGTATTGTTGGAGACGTCACGCTTCTTAGTTTGTGGAAGTCTGTCATGAACCCGTTGAAGCTGAGATTGTTCAACAAGTTGAGCTACATGAGAGGATAGTGTGTAGAAGGAGTGTTTTCACTTTGTTTCAACCTTGTCGACCTGCTTCTATTGGATAGAAGGTCCAAGAGGCGAGGCTATAGTGGTTGCAGTGTCCTTTTGTTCCCCTTTTGAACAGATTGTGAAGAAGTTGAATTTTGCAGTATGAGATACTACCTTGTGACACTTTTTAGGTGGAACAATATTCATAATTACCTATGGTATTTTGTAGAGATGACCCCCCAAAGTAACAATGACACTACGGGGTCGAGACTCATAAACAACATGGCGCTTCCACATATATGGCTGACCCAAGAGAACATCATAGACATCCAATGGGGAAACATCACATAATACCTCATCCTTGAAGGGTTGGATGTTGTATGAAAATCGACATTGTTGGCTAACACAGAGATATCGTCCTTGGCAAAGCCACCCAATGTTGTATGGTTGTGGGTGTGGTGTTGTCGACAATCCAAACTATTTGACGACCTCTTCTTAGATGAGGTTCTTCTGGCTTCTTCTATCAACAATAAAATGCAACATGGTCCCCTTCGCCCACATATTTGAATGAAAAAGGCACTCCCCCTCTTCAGTATCTTTTGGTTCTTTTGGTTGAATTATTGTAGTTGTGACAATAGCAATGGGGTCTGTGTCAATGATTTGTCCTTTACTAGTATTTTCAAAATTGGATTTTGAATCAGGGTTTGGCTCCTTATCTTTGATCTCGACCACCAATGATTGTTTTGAGCGACATTCATCAGTGTTGTGGCAGGGGATTTGTGGGAATCACACCATTTTTTGGTGTCCTTCTTTGTCTTCATGTGACCCTTCTTTTCCTGCGTCTTGGACTGGTTTTCGAGAGATTGTTTGTTAGGGCCATCTTTGTCATACTTTGGTTGTTGCGGATTTGCAGACCCGAACTCCCATTTGTTCTGGTGCTTAAATTTATGCTCAATTTTAACATCATATCGATAAACAACACCGAGTGATGAGATGTCCAGAAAATCCATTTCAGTCTAGATGTATCTGTGTAGAGGCCCATGGTATTTCAGAACCAAATGTTGCTCGGAGTCTTTGATACCTAGCTTGGTGCACAAGATATGGAAGGTATTGGTGAACTCTGGAACTGGTTGGCCCCTCTCTTGCCGCAGTGTGGTCCATCTCATGTACTGGTCCTCATAATTTCCAATAGGGTAATATTGTTCCTTTATCGCATCCACAAAAAAATCCCAATTGGGATTGGCCCCATATATTTCAGACTCCTCTATGGAACCCTGCTCCCAATAAATTTCCCACCAATGTTTGACATGGGGGAAAGATTTAAAGAGTGCAAAGGCGATCTTTTCTTTATCATAAAATTTGTGAACAGAGAAATAACCTTCTAGGAGATTTAACCATTTATCTAGGGCTTCTGCATCTATCTGTCCTTCAAATACAAGAATATCAAAATTAACTTGTACCTTGAAAGGAAAGGGGCCTCCAAAGTGGTTGCTTGATGAAGATGCGCCTATTTCTATCAGCAGGCATTGAAGGATGTGGAAAAAATTCTCCATCATTTCATCCCTCTATCGCGTGAGATCTTGCTCAAGAAACAGACTCATAGGATCGTCTGGAATTTTTAAAATAAACCAGAATGCCAAAAACCCTAGACATCCAAAAACCTAACCCTAGGATATGAAGCGCCAAAAGTCATGTGGGCCCCGTTTGGGTAAGTGAGTACATCAACTTCCCGGGGTCGTAACCTTTGCATACGATCTTCGTTTTAGGCATGCGATAGCTCGTTGGAAAGGTATCATCGAGGAGATTCATTTTGGGGGCTCAATCATGCCTTCAGCTATCATTGAGAACCTTTATCTCAAAAAACCTTCATATAGGTCCTCAAAATGGCCCTAGAAGTTAAAACTTGCTAAAAATAGTAAATTGCCAAAATTTCCAGAAAATTGTCTTGAGCCAGTCGTAAAAGGTGGTTAGCCACCAATACACACATAGATCAAGCCTCCCTCCTTATGAAGCAATGGTATCCATTTCATTGAGTTCTTGGGGGAGAGGGACAAGTGTTTGCTGGATCTGCATCTTGGTGAGTTGCTTGTATTGTTGGAGACATCGCGCTTCTTAGTTTGTGGAAGCCTGTCATGAACTCATTGAGGTTGAGGCTATTCAACAAGTTGAGATACATGAGAGGATGGTGTATAGAAGGAATATTTATTCTTTTTTGCAACCTTGTTTATCTGAAAATAGAAGGCTGACTTGTTATGCTATGCAAGCACCCTCTACTTCATAAAAATAAACTTTACATGACCTTGCTTCATGTGTTTAAAATATGCCAAATAAATTATGTGCTAAGTTTTATGCTTCTTCTTGTAAATGCTTATGTGTGAGAAATTGTTCTTTTAGATGGTTAAATATGTAATTTAAACAAATACACAACAACACAACTTGCAACAAATAAACCATCAAACTCACAACAAGAACAAGTTGATAAAGGAGTTCACCCCCCTCCGGGCTACATCTCCTTGAGCCTCCATCAATGGACTTGGCTCTCTGGGATTAATTTGTCAAAAGTTCTTTTACAAGATGCTGCTCAACTCCAATGGAAAAATAGACTATACCATTGAGATCAGAACACATAAAAACCCAAAAAATGACTAATAAAACTCTGAAAACGGATTATGGCTCATCCGGGAATGACCTCTTCTACATGTGGCCATAAGCTTCCCTGAACTTCTCTTTGGAAAAAACACCTGTAAAAGTCATCAAAAACCTATGAAACCTATCCCAATGTGTTCAAATCATATCAATTAGCCAAAAATAATTATTCAATCACATAAAACAAACATAGGCTCACCAAACCATGTCCTCGATCAATGAGGGCTTCAAGCTCCCTGGAGCTTGCTGAAACTTCAATGGTGAAAAAATTGCAGAAGAAGTCTTCAAATGGCCTTGATAAAAGTGCCAATGGATTTAGGATGTCCAAAAACCCCTAGCTGGGCTTTTATATCACCTCAATCGGCCAAAAGATGAAGAAGTTAGGCCTCCTCCATTTTCCTCCTTCAAGCTTGCTGTCACTGGTTCGCCAAAACGCACCTCTTGTGCTTGAACCAAGAACACGCTCCAAAAAGCATGTTTAAACCCAGCACATGCATGCAAACGAATAACTTTGTAAATTGTAGGATGGTTAGGGTGCCTCCAGCCCCTAACCGCCTAGCACCTGGGCACATGGAGGGTCATACGACCTCGCGCATTTCCAAAAAGGGATTCGTCCCATAGGCAAATGACATCTCAACACGTGGCGGGTCGTTCAACCGTTTGAACCGCAAATCAAAACTCAAAACGCACACCATATACAATGTGGTGGTCATATGCGGAACCAAAAAACCAAGGGCTAACACAAAAAATCAAAACCCGCGCACAAACATGGTCACATAGCATAATATACATGACTACGGCTTCGTTATATATATGCGCACATTCAAAAATGCAATGGTCATATGTTTTAAATTATAGAACCATGGGTGATATTTAAAACAACCCCTGTGTGCACCATTAATAAAGGGTATGGTCACATGAAATGCACCATACAACCGTGGGTCGGGGCCAAGCCCCGACCCGACCCCCCGCCAACTTCACATTAATGCAAACTTAAATATATATTAATTCATATATAAAACAAGAATCAAACCGTGGCACGTTGGTAATGTGGAGTTTGCAAAGGCTTTGGACTATGGGGGAGGTTCACGGTTCAAACCCCACGAAGTCCATAAAAATTTTAATAATCAAACCATAGACCAATAAAGGGGTGCCACGTGGCAGCCCATGACTGGGCCACGTGGCACCATGCCATTTGCCCAAAAATTGCCACGTGTCAAAACTTGATTCGTCCAACTGTCAACCAACCAAAAACTTCCACGTCACATATGCCACATCAGCAGGTACATCCAAGCCACGTCAGCATACAGTCTCTACCACATCAGCATCCGTATGGACTGTACGGGCTGCCCAGTCAGCATCCATTTTTTTTTCCTGTTTGACGATTCGAACAGATTGTAATATATCTCACTCCCGATGTCCATTTGAGATGAAACGAGTTGTGTTGGATTCGTGATAACGAGGGCTACGCTCTTGTTTGTTTTGAAGCAATTCCGAGAACGTTGATTTTTGGGCTAAAATTTGACCCCTGGTCCAGATTTTGATCACACCTTCCCACTGAAAGGATTTTGGACCCACAAAAGCTTATGATCATCTGTCTACTTTCAAGTTATATCAAAATATTTTCGACAATCACCTGAATACTTTGACATGCCGTGCACTGCAACTGGCTATGTCCTTCAACCACTGCTCTCTGGCTGCTGTTGACCCACTGCTCTCTCTGTGCTTGGAAGAATGCCAGCCTTCCCACTGAGAATCAAGTCCCTCTTTCGAACTCTTTGGCATCGATACAATCAGCTCTCCAATGGCTGCAATAAATTTTCTGTGACATCTTGTCACAAGCCAAGAAAACCATCAATCTTGAAAACAAATTATTCAAGACTGAAAAATGATGCTAAGAATCTTTTTCTCTTCAAACAAACTGTCGCATCTCGTACTTTATCAAAGAACATGGCATTTTCTTGCATCATGGTGTACTCAAAATCAACTTACAATTCAACAAACACCATCGACTAAACACAAGTCAAAAAACACGATCGACACACATAGTCGTCAGACAATGATCGACACTAGTTCAGACTCATTTGAAACATCTCGACCTTCCAAAACTGACAAGTCGACAAACATGATACACAATCATGTCACAATCATGAATCACTCATGATGAACCATCACCGGGTTCATTTCTTACATATACATAAAAACAAATGCATGTGCATGACTCTTCAACTCTCCTTCCAGTACAAACATAAGTACACAAACCCCGTAACATGTGGGTACATAAGAGTTGAAATGAAAAAGATAAATGGCTGCAACAAGTGAACATGATACCCATCTTTTACATTCTCCTGGTGAATTTATGCAACAAACAAAATTGCCTTCAAAATGAATTGCATTCACATGCAACTTGCATCATGCAAGTTGTGATAAACTGCTGCAACTTATCATGCTTCCCATAAATAACTCTGAAAAGTGCATTTATAACAGAAAATGCAAGCTTTACTTGCTCAAGAAATCCAACCATTTCTTACCAAGACAACTCAACGGTGACTTTTTCTGCTGAACATCGTCCTCTTGTGAATCATCTTGACTCACATCGATGATGGAATATCCTCTTCCATTCTTTCCAATATCCTTATCCAACTGCTTCTTAGGATGTGGACGAATAGTTGGATGCAATGTCCAACATTGGTCAATGAGATGACTCCGCTTCTGACAATGAGTGCAAATCTTTTGCATCCTCTGTTCACGTTGTCTTTGCTTAGAAAATTTCCTGAAAGCGGTTAATCTTTTCCAACATTTTGAAACATGATGGTTACATAAACCACAATATGTACATGGATTCTTTCTTCCATTTTTACATATAAATTTATCATGCTTAACATAATCAAATGCAACTGAATGATAAGCAGAATTATACCTTGAACATTCACCTTTATTGCCCCTTTGAGGAGGTGAACTTGAAGAGTTACAAGCTCTCCTTTGAAGACCATCAATAGTGTTCTTGTCCTCATCACTGTCACAACTCTCACATTTGCATTCATCCTGAACACAAGCCTTGCATGCTGAAGGGATTGAACTTTCAACAAAAGTTCTTGAACTTTCACCTTTAAAGCCTTCTTGAGGAGGTGAACTCGAAACAAAATTTATGCTTGGAACTTTTTCCCTTGTCTCCTCGACTTTGGAATTTTCTCCATCTCTTCGTTCATATCCAAGACCACAATACTTGGGTCTTTCTTCAACAACAATAGGCTCAACAATGCCTTGTTCATGCTTACCCAAACCTCTACCTTCATAGCCCATTTTAAACAATAACTTGGACCCTATTCCTCTTGTGTGACTTTCAAAACCACCAAAACATTCATCTTGAGAGGAATTAGAAGATAAACTAACATTGCATACTTTATGTTCATGCATGTACTTGGTAAGGGTTTCCTTTACCTCATGGAGTTGAATCTCCATCTCATGCAACTTTGCAAGAAGCTGGTCTTTCTCCTTCTTCATGGCCATCAACTGCTCTTCAAGGGCAATGTTCACCTTTCTGTCTTCACACATCTCTGTCATCAAATCTCTCATAGTTAGAATCTCTTCTTTGTCAAAGAATTGAGATAATGAAAATGTATGAGAACTATCAATGCTTGAAGCTTCCTCCATCCTTGCAAGATATCAAACTTCAACACAAAACTTGCACAAAAACCAATAGCTAAATCTCAAGCTATCAATGGAAAACACATAAGCAAAACAAAATTATGCTCTGATACCACCTGATCTGAAAATAGAAGGCTGACTTGTTATGCTATGAAAGCACCCTCTACTTCATAAAAATAAACTTTACAGGACCTTGCTTCATGTGTTTAAAATATGCCAAATAAATTATGTGCTAAGTTTTATGCTTCTTCTTGTAAATGCTTATGTGTGAGAAATTGTTCTTTTAGATGGTTAAATATGTACTTTAAACAAATACACAGAAACACAACTTGCAGCAAATAAACAATCAAACTCACAACAAGAACAAGTTGATAAAGGAGTTCACCCCCCTCCGGGCTACATCTCCTTGAGCCTCCATCAATGGACTTGGCTCTCTGGGATTAATTTGTCAAAAGTTATTTTACAAGTTGCTTCTCAACTCCAATGGAAAAACAGACTGTACCATTGAGATCAGAACACATAAAAACCCCAAAAATGACTAATAAAACTCTGAAAACGGATTATGGCTCATCCGGGCATGACCTCTTCTACATGTGGCCATAAGCTTCCCTGAACTTCTCTTTGGAAAAAACACTTGTAAAAGTATTCAACAGCCTCTAAAACCTGTCCCAATGTGTTCATAGCATATCAATTAGCCAAAAATGATTATTCAATCATAGAAAACAAACATAGTCTCACCAAACCATGTCCTCGATCAATGAGGGCTTCAAGCTCCTTGGAGCTTGCTGAAACTTCAATGGTGAAAAACTTGTAGAAGAAGTCTTAAAATGGCCTTGATAACAGTGCCAATGGATTCAAGACGTCAAAAAACCCCTAGCTGGGCTTTTACGGCACCTCAATCGGCCAAAATATGAAGAAGTTAGGCCTCCTCCATTTTCCTCCTTCAAGCTTGCTGTCACTGGTTCGCCAAAACGCACCTCTGTGTGCTTGAACCAAGAACACGCTACAAAATGCATGTTTAAACCCAGCACACGCGTGCAACCGAATAACTATGCAAACTATAGGATGGTTAGGGCACCTCCAGCCCCTAACCGCCTAGCACCTGGGCACATGGAGGGTCATACGACCTCGCGCATTTCCAAAAAGGGCTCCGTCCCATAGACAAATGCCATCTCAACACGTGGAGGGTCGTTCAACCATTTGAACCACAAATCAAAACTCAAAATGCATGCCATATACAATGTGGTGGTCATATGTGGAACCACAAAACCAAGGGCTAACATCAAAAATCAAAACCCGCGTGCAAACATGGTCACATAGCATAATATACATGACCGCAGCTCCGTTATATATATGCGCACATTCAAAAATGCAATGGTCATATGTTTTAAATAATAGAACCATGGGTAATATTTAAAACAACCCCTGTGCACACCATTAATAAAGGGTATGGTCACATGAAATGCACCATACAACCGTGGGTCGGGGCCAAGCCCCGACCCGACCCCCCTCCAACTTCACATTAATGCAAACTTAAATATATATTAATTCATATATAAAACAAGAATCAAACCATGGCGTGTTGGTAATGTGGAGTTTGCAAAGGCTTTGGACTATGGGGGAGGTTCATAGTTTGAACCCCACGAAGTCCATAAAAATTTTAATAATCAAACCATAGACCAATAAAGGGGTGCCACGTGGCCCAGTCATGCCATTTGCTCAAAAATTGCCATGTGTCAAAACTTGATTCGCCCAACTGTCAACCAACCAAAAACTGCCATGTCAGATATGCCATGTCAGCAGGTACAGCCAAGCCACATCAGCATGCGGTCTCTGCCACGTCAACATCCGTACAGACTGTATGGATTGCCTAGTCAACATCCATTTTTTTTTCCTGTTTGACGATTTGAACATATTGCAATATCTCTCGCTCCCAATGTCTATTTGAGATGAAACGAGTTGCGTTGGATTCGTGATAATGAGGGCTACTCTCTCGTTTGTTTTGAAGCAATTCCGAGAACGTTGATTTTTGGGCTAAAATTTGACCCTTGGTCCAGATTTTGATCACTTGTCAACTTGTGTCTGTTGGATAGAAGGTGCAGGGGGCAAGGCTATAGTGGTTGCAGTGTCCTTCTGTTCCCCTTTTGAACAGATTTTGAAGAAGCTGAATTTTGCAGTATGAGATACTACCTTGCAACACTTTTTAGGTGGAACAATAATCGAAACTACCTCTGGTATTCTATAGAGCTGACCCCCCAAAGTAACAATGACACTACAGGGTGGAGACTCATAAACAACATGGCACTTCCACATATATGGCTAACCCAATAGAACATCACAGACATCCAGTCAGGAAACATGACATAATACCTCATCCTTGAAGGGTTGGATGTCGTATGACAATCGACATTGTTGGCTAACATGAAGATCTCATCCTTGGCGAAGCCACCCGATATTGTATGGTTGTGGGTGTGGTGTTGTCGACAATCCCAACTGATTGATGACCTCTGCTGAGATGAGATTCTTCTGGCTTCCGCTATCAACAGTAAAATGCAACGGGGTCCCCTTCACCCACATCTGTGAATGAAAAAGGTGCTCCCCCTCTTTGGGATCTGTTGGTTCTTTTGATTGAATTGTTGTAGTTGAGACAATAGCAGTGGGGTCTACATCAATGATTTGTCCTTTACCAGTATTTTCATAATCGGATTCTGAATCAAGGTTTGGCTCCTTTTCTTTGATCTTGGCCACCAAAGACTATTTTGAGTGACATTCATCGGTGTTGTGCGAGGGGCTTTTGTGGAAATCGCACCATTTTTTGGTGTCCTTCTTTGTCTTCCCGTGACACTTTTTTTCCTCTGTCTTGGACTAGTTTTTGGGAGAGTGTTTGTTAGGGTTGTCTTTGTCATACATTGGTTCTTGTGGATTTTCATACCCGAACTCCTGTTTGTTCTGGTGCCTAAATTTCTGCTCAATTTTAACAACATATCGATAAGTAGCACCGAGTGATGAGATGTCCAGAAAATCCATTTCAGTCTGGATGTATCTGTCTAGAGCCCCATGGTATTTAAGAACCAAATGTCGCTCGGAGTCTTTGATACCCATCTTGGTGCTCAAGGTATGGAAGGTATTGGTGAACTCCGAAACCACTTGGCCCCTCTCTTGTCGCAGTGTGGTCCATCTCATGTACTGGTCCTCATAGTTTCCAACAGGGTAATACTGTTCCTTTACCGCATCCACAAAAAAATATCAACTGGGATCAGCCCCATATATTTCAGACTCCTCTATGGAACCTTGCTTCCAATAAGTTTCCCACCAATGTTTGACATGGGGGAGAGCTTTAAGGAGTGTGAAGGTGATCTTTTCTTTATCCAAAAATTTGTGAACATAGAAATAACCTTCTAGCAGATTTAACCATTTGTATAGGGCTTCTGCATCTATCTGTCCTTCAAATACAGGAATATCAAAATTAACTTGTACCTTGAAATGAGAGGTGCCTCCAAAGTGTCTGCTTGATGAAGATGCCCCTATTGCTATCGGCAGGCGTTGAAGGATGTGGGAAAAATTCTCCATCATTTTGTTGCTCTGTCGCGTGAGAGCTTGCTCAAGCAACAAACTGATAGGAATGTTTGCTCTGTCATTTTTCTTTTCTTCTGCCATTGAGGGTTTCTTGGGTGTGCGAGAGAAATTGTCCTAAATAGAGACAAGCTCGAGACCCAAATTTCTATACTCAGACCTCGTCGGGGACATGCATTGAAAAAAAAAGGATCAAGAACAGCCTGCTCTGATACAACTGATCCAGATTATTTTCGGCATGAAATGAGATCAGAGATATAATAAAGAAATGCACAAAGATATCATATATATTCAATAATATAATATAAATATATCATAGATGCAACCGTAAACATAGATATAGAGATACAGTAGTACACGATTTCTATTAATGAAAGAAATGTGCAGAGACTGTAAAAATACAGAGTGAAAGACTCGCTAGAATGGTGGCAGCTTATCTCTGAGAAGAGATGTGATGACTAATCGCATTCGTAAGAAGATGATTACAATGAGGCTCTGAAGGCATTTTCAAAATAAACCAGAATTCCAAAAACCCTAGACATCCAAAAACCTAACCCTAGGAGATGAAGCACCAAAAGTCATGTGGGCCCCGTTTGGGTAAGTGAGTACATCAACTTCTCGGTGTCGTAACTTTTGCATACGATCTTCGTTTTAGGCATGTGATAGCTCGTTGGAAAGGTATTGTCGAGGAGATTAATTTTGGGAGATAAATAATGAATTTGAATATCATTGAAAACCTCGATATTGAAAAACTTTCATTTAGGCTCGCAAAATGGCCCCGGAAGTTAAAACCTGCTAAAAATAGTAAATTGCCAAAATTGCTTGAAAACTGTTTTGAGCTAGTTGGAGAAGGTGGGTGGCCAAAAATATCCACCTGGATCACCACTATAGTCAGGTAGAAGGACACTTCGACATAAAAAATACAGTGGTGATTCTACAGAAACATTTCTACTGGTCGAAACTTCGATAAGAGGTCAACAAGTATATCAGGTCTTGCACTGCCTGTGCTATTGCCAAACTAAACACTAAGAAATAGGGTTTGTACACCCCTCTTCCTACTTCTGACAGGCCATGGGAATCCATCTCAATAGACTACATGTCGTGCCTCTCATCCACCAAGTAGGGAAATGACTGTGTTTTTGTGGTTGTTGATCGCTTTTCTAAGATGGTGATTCTGGTTGCCTGCAAGAAGAGCATCAAAACAAAGGCCACTGCCAATATCTTCTTTGAATGAATCCGGGTATATTTTGGAATCCCGAAAACCATTGTCTCAAATCAGTACATTCGATTTCTCATCACATTTTGTTCGAGCCTCTAGTCACTGTTGGACACCAAGCTCACCAAATCCATGGCCTTCCACCCCCAGACAGATGGCCAAACCAAGGTTGTAAATTGACCTTACAGGACCCCATCAAAATATTCTCCCACTCCATTATGGGCCATACACCATCACCAAGGCCATGGGGGATAATTCTTTTTAGCTCAACATTCATCCTTTCCTCCTAGTGTTCAACATGGATCTCCTCAGAGCAACTGAAACCAACAGAGATCAACCCCAATTGCATACAATAGGAATCTCGTGATCATATTGTGGACACACAGATAAAATGACCCGACAGAAAAGGATCCATCTTTATTGAGTCGTCAAAGCAGGGCATCTCCTACACCAAGGCAAGTGGCTCACTTAGGGCCACATTCAACAGAAATTTCCTCATCTGATGGGGGAAATCAATGAAATGGAGACCATTTCTTCCTAAGGAGGGAGGATTGATCTAGGTGGATATCGGTGGCCACCCACCTTTTCCAACTGGCTTAAAACAATTTTCTAGCAATATTGGTAATTTACTATTTTTAGCAGTTTTTCACTTCCAGAGCCATTTTGAGGCCCTAAATGGCAATTTTTTGGGGAAAATGGGTTTGCAATATATAGGATTATTCAATATTTCCTTGAAAATGAATCTCCTTGATGATACCTTTCCAATGGGCTATCATGTGCCTAAAACGAAGATCATATGCAAAAGTTACGACCCCGGGAAGTTGATGTACTAACTTAGCCAAATAGGGCCCAACATGACTTTTGGCACTTCATCTCCTAGGGTTAGGTTTTTGGATGTCTAGGGGTTTTTTGGAATTCCTGTTTATTATAAAAAGGCCTTCAGAGCCTCATTGTAATATTCTTCTTACAAATGAGCTCAAACGTCACATCTCTTCTCAGAGATAAGACACCACCATTCCAACAAGCTTGTTTCCGCTGCATTTTACAGTTTCATCTTATTTCGTTATTGAATAAAAAACCAGTTTTACTGTATCTCTGTTATTTTGTGTTAAGAACCTATTAACAATATATAGTCATTTCATTATGCTCATAAAATATGGATCATTACCGGTAATCAAACGAAGTCTCATTATGTTCGACCTCAACTCCTTTATTCACATGATGTAGACTTGCACCTTTGGCGGATCGTGTAGAAGACTTGAAGACATCAATTTATAGTCGCAACTTTCCTAAGTTGTTGCTATCATTCATTGGAACATTACCTATATGACTTCATTGATCATGGGAGATCAAATTGTACTCCACTGTATACATATATATTCAGATTGATTTTGAGACTGGTTTTCACTGGGCCTTGTTCGTGACTATGATATCCTATGGCATGTATCTACTTTGTATTTCCTATTCATGGCCATTGTTACACATTATTTTCTTCACCCTTATGACCGTTAATGATGTAAACCTATATGTTTCCTTCAAAGGGGTCAGTGGCCTGAATTCCTGAAGAAAGAAGGGAGAAGAACTTTCCCTGAGAGAAGAAGTTGTATTTTCCTTTGTAAAAACCCTATCAAGGAGGATTTTCGTGGGCTGCTCTATACGCAGGGTCTAGAAATGCCTAATTTTTGCAGGTTTCACTATAGCTAGGTTGCGGATTTTTTGTAGGCTACACTATAGCTAGAGTGCGGTGGCTTTCGTATGTGGGAAAAATGAGCATTTTCTCGATGCTTGTAGAAGGAGAAGCTTCTATGGTGAGGTGGCCTTTGATTGGTTTGGATCTTACTCGCTTTCATGATTTAGTGGAATGATCCTAAACTCCTCACCTTATCCTCTTCAACTTGTAAAAGGAGAGGGTCTCTCATGGAGAAAGTTAGCTTGATTGGGTTGGAAATTTCTTGAGCCTTTGAGATTAGAAATTTGGCTTGAGATTGTTAGCTTGTCTTATGATTAAGATTTTGAGTTAGTTGTTTTGGCTTGAGATTGTTAACTTGGTTAGAGTGGCTTTGAGATTTTCTTTGTCAAGATATATTGTGAGTAGCTATCAGATACACAATCTCATAATCCATTGGAGCAAGAAGTGTGTGGGAGGCAAGGAACCGTTGGAAGGAACCTGAAAACATCAAGGCATCTAGTTGTATCTTTCTTCCACATTCTTTAATACATATATAATTTTATTTCCTATATGAATGTTATTTTTCCATATTGTATGATTCCTTGATCACATACATAGTTTCATATCAAAGACTTTGTTATTCCTGTCTTCGTTGGCTTGTGCTTATTTGCAGATATTTCTCATAAACCTCGTGATGGATCTTGCATTGCATTGGTGAGTCGGATATTCAATATTTAAAAGGTATGTTCTAGATCTATTTCTCATTTTGTAATTGAAATCTAAGAAAAAAGTAGTGTACTGTCTTGTTTTGTTCTAGTTTCGTAGTGAAGCTAGGGGGATTTATTTGTGTCCGCACTTAACAATTAGCCCGATAAAAAGATCTCAGAAGTAGCAGAACAACTGAAACCAACAGAGATCAACCCAAATTCATACAATAGGCATCCCGTGATCATATTTTGGACACACAAATCAAGTGACCTGATAGAAAAGGATCCATCTTTATCGAGTCATCAAAGCAGGGCATCTCCTGCACCAAGGCAAGTGGCTCACCCGGGGCCAAATTCAGCATAAATTTCCTCATCTGATGGGGGAACTCAATGAAATGGAGACCATTGAGTCCTAAGGAGGGAGTATTGATCTAGGTGGATATCGGTGGCCACCCACCTTTTCCAACTAGCTCAAAACAATTTTCTGGCAATTTTGGTAATTTACTATTTTTAGCAGTTTTTCACTTCCGGAGTCGTTTTGAGGCCCTAAATGACGATTTTTTTGGAAAAACATGTTTGCAATATATAGGATTATTCAATATTTCCCTGAAAATGAATCTCCTTGATGATACTTTTCCAACGGGCTATCATGTGCCTAAAATGAAGATCGTATGCAAAAGTTACGACCCCGGGAAGTTGATGTACTAACTTAGCCAAATAGGGCCCACATGACTTTTGGCGCTTCATCTCCTAGGGTTAGGTTTTTGGATGTCTACGGTTTTTTTGGAATTCCTGTTTATTATAAAAAGGCCTTCAGAGCCTCATTGTAATATTCTTCTTGCGAATGAGCACAAACATCACATCTCTTCTCAGAGATAAGACGCCACCATTCCAACAAGCTTGTTTCCGCTGCATTTTACAGTTTCAGCTTATTTCGTTATTGAATAAAAAACCAATTTTATTGTATCTTTGTTATTTTGCGTTAAGAAACTATTAATAATATATATTCATTTCATTATTCTCATAAAATCCGGATCATTACCGGTAATCAAACGAAGTCTCATTCTGTTCGACCTCAACTCCTTTATTCACATGATGTAGACTTGCACCTTTGGCAGATCATGTAGAAGACTTGAAGACATCAACTTATAGTCACATCTTTCCTGAGTTGTTGCTATCATTCATTGGACCATTACCTATATGACTTCAGTGATCATGGGAGATCAAATTATACTCCATTGTATACATATATATTCAGATTGATTTTGAGACTGGTTTTCACCGGGCCTTGTTCATGACTATGATATCCTATGACATGTATCTACTTTGTATTTCCTATTCATGTCCATTGTTACACATTATGTTCTTCACCCTTATGACCGTTAATGATGTAAACCTATATGTTTCCTTCAAAGGGGTCAGTGGCCTGAATTCCTAAAGAAAGAAGGGAGAAGAAATTTCCCTGAGAGAAGAAGTTATATTTTCCTTTGTAAAAACCCTATCAGGGAGGATTTCCACAGGCTGCTCTATACGCAGGGTGTAAAAATGCCTAATTTCCACAGGTTTCTCTATAACTAGGTTGCGGATTTTCTGTAGGCTACACTATAGCTAGGGTGCGGTGGCCTTTGTATGTGGGAAAAATGAGCATTTTCTCGATGCTTCTAGAAGGAGAAGCTTCTATGGTGAGGTGGCCTCCGATTGGTTTGGATCTTACTAAATTTCATGATTTAGTGGGATGATCCTAAACTCCTCACCTTATCCTCTTCAGCTTATAAAAGGAGAGGAGCTCTTATGGAGAAAGTTAGCTTGATTGGGTTGGAAATTTCTTGAGCCTTTGAGATTAGAAATTTGGCTTGAGATTGTTAGCTTGGCTTATGATTAAGATTTTGAGTTAGTTCTTTTGGCTTGAGATTGTTAGCTTGGTTAGAGTGGCTTTGAGATTTTCTTTGTCAAGATAGATTGTGAGTAGCTATCAGATACACAATCTCATAATCCATTGGAGCAAGAAGTGTGTGGGAAGAAAGGAACCATTGGAAGGAACCTAAAAACATCAAGGTGTTTGGTTGTATCTTTCTTCCACATTCTTTAATACATATATAATTTTCTTTCCTATATGAATTTTATTTGTCCATATTTTATGATTCCTTGATCACATACATAGTTTCATATCAAATACTTTGTTATTCTTGTCTTCGTTGGCTTTTGCTTATTTGCAGATATTTCTCATAAACCTCGTGATGGATCTTGGATTGCATTGGTGAAGTTGGATATTCAATATTTAAAAGGTATGTTCTAGATCTATTTCTCATTTTATAATTTAAATCTAAGGAAAGAGTAGTGTACTGTGTTGTTTTGTTCTAGTTTCATAGTGAAGCTAGGGGGATTGATTTGTGTCTGCACTTAACAATTAGCCCGATAAAAAAAATTCCGACTCCACTGGGGAACAGATTGTTTTCCTAGTTTGTCTTGATTTCTTTCTTTGATTGATTGGTTTCTATTTTTTGAGTCACTGGGAGATCCATATTGACTCTCTGACTGTTAAACTTCACTGGAAAACCTTCTTAATTTTTTATTTTTTTGCGTTTATGTTTGATTTCCACAGCCTGCTTTAAGGGACAGTGAAAGGAATTAGGATTTCCACACCCTACCTATTTAAACCAGTGTGGAAACTCTACACCCTACCCATTTTTGGCCTGCAAGGATCAATGATTTCCACACCGTGTTAGTCTTCCAACCCGCAGAGATTGTGAATTTTTTTAATTTTGGTGGTTTTCCCTTCCCAAATTTGTGATGTGGTTCTGGGGTTATTTGTTGGGTTTGATTACAGTCTACTTGACAAAATTTGAATCTTCTTTCAGCCATATTTGCTTATTTTTTCTTTGTTTGCTTTTGAAAGATTTGATCTCTTCCTTTGAGTGTATTTATATTACAAAGCATTGTTATTTTCTTTAGAATTGTTTGGTGAAAGAACTTCTTCTTCTTTTATTGAATGATTCGTGTTAAAAGAGAAAATTTGTTTGGGTTGATTTGTTTTATAGAGAGTTGCTATTGCTTTTAGCTATCTTTGAAACAAAAGATTTTAATTTCTTACTTTATATTAGATTGGGGGCATCCTTGCATTTGAAGTAGCGAAATTGCATGATTTTTGGTCTTAAATTCTTTAAAAAATGCCCCCTCATGGCCATGAATCGTGTATTGGTGTACAATCTATTTTTCTGATTTCTTGAGAATCTTGATATTGGTGAGTTTAATAAATTTTGAGAAATTGTGCATCTGAGAATGATAAACGTTTTCTCCTTCTTGTAATATAGGTTTCATCGAAGTGAAATATTTGCATTCTCATTTCTTTTCATTGTTTAGAGTCGGACAAAATATCATCTGGTCCACGCCATTTTCCTCTTGAGTAACAACAGCCTTAAAATGAAGCGCTTACAAAAATTGATTAGACATTTTTATATTTTTTGGTATCAAACCTACATTAGATTAGTTGTAGGGCTTTGGAATAGGTGTGAAAGATAACTTTCCAAAGCTGCAAACAAACATAGAATCTTGTGTTAGGGAGCGGTGAAATCCACTTGCTACTTTTTGTTCTGGGAAGCCCTTCTCACACAAGGGTCAAACTTGAGGTCACATTAAGACTGCCAGATTTAACCACCCTCCTTTGTTGGTATTGGTGTAGAGATTGTGCATATTATGGGGGTCACTTAAAGGTATACCCACAATGATGAGTGGAAGCCTTTCAAGTTGATTTCAGGCTAGATATCCTGCCTTTGCATGTGGAACAAACTGTCAACTATTTCCGCAGGAATCATTGTAGTAATTGGTAACCTTAGTAGCCTATCTCTTTAGGGTATTTACACGAGGTGACTTTGAAGGGGAAAGTCTTCACAGTACCTGGAATCAACATTGGCCAAACTCACTTAGGCTCCTTGGAGGGTATACCCATGATTATGTGTGGGAGCTTGCATCAAGGCGTAAGTTCGTTAAGCAGTTTGTCAACGTAAATTTTCCACCCACTCTATCTCATACCCTTCTTATATTGTTTTTGCGACGTTGGATTTCATCACCAACTAGTGTGCTCATTGTAAGAAGGTTTTGTTTGCTTGCTGGCTTACCAGATTTTTAGCGTGTGTTGTTTGTTTTCCCTAGCGGACCCTAGATTGGATCTTTATTTTTTATGGCGTCATTTCCCGAAACGACCAATAAAGGAACCCCTTTTCTCGGGGAACCTTTTGTTTTTCCTTCTTACAAAAACATTGGTCCTCCTCACATCGCTACTTTGAGCCTTCCAGGTCTCACAATTGGATTACCAATATGGTTGTTTTCCACTCAGGTAGTCCAAAATGCAGCCAGTGCTTCAGTCATAAGCACTTCCCCCCAAGAACATCAACCTCATGTTGATCCTTCATTGTCTTCACCAGTAAGATCTTATTTGCCTTCTTCACTTGCAAGGGCCTTTTCCGTTTCATATTCTTAGCTGAGTGAAAGATCTGAAGCTAGTAACCCAGTGGATAAGAAGAAGAAGAAAAGGAAGACTAAGAAGAAGAAAAATAAGCAAGGGTCTAAGATTCCAACCACTTCCATAAATGTTGGAAGGAACTAGTTACTATTAGTCATGCTATGAGTGTTGATGATGCCAACATCACCTAAACAACCCGTAAGCCCAAGTACCCTTGCAGACTTTGTAAGGGCAGCCATCTTCTTAAGGATTACCCTGGTCTATCCAAGGTTATAGAAGAATGGTCTACACACCCTCGCCAACCCATGCCGTGATCCTCTAAACAACATGTTGATGACCTCTCGTCAACTAGTCATGATACAATTGGGAAAAAGAAAATCAGAGTCAAGTTTCAGTGTATGTTATGCAAAGGGAGTCATCTAACTCACCTTATCCCTTGTATGGATGAAGCCTTGAAATTACTGGAATACATGATCGTTTCACAGCCTCAACTTCCAGCTTCTTATTACAATCTAACTCTAGACCCCTCTATAGTTGATGGAATGATAAATCCGGTCCCTTTGTCGGTCAATCCGGTTGATCATGTCGTCAATCTGGTCACGTCCTTAGTTGAACCAGTTAACATAGTGGTTGATCTAATCCCATCCTCGGTCAATCCCACTCTCCCTCCAGAGAGTGAAACCCAAGTGGTTGATCCAATCCCATCCTCGATCAATCCCACTCTCCCTCTAGAGAGTGAAACCCAAGAGGTCGATCTGTTTCCACCTGTCAACCCCATTCTCCCCTCAGATAATGAAACCCAAGTTGTTGATTTGACGTCATTATCAGTCGATCCTACTCTCCCACTAGAGAGTAAATCCAATATTTATCACATTTTTCTCGTTGATATAGACTCTACCGTGATCGGGGGTCTCCCTCCTTCTCCCTTGGAACCCCCTCCAAGTAATGAGTCCATCCTTTTCAATTGGGGTGTGCTACATGGACCTTGTCTTCCCTCTCACATCCCTTTCAATATTACAGTTTAGGTTTGTGTTCGAGATGTTTCTCAAACGCTGATAGACGAAGGTTCATCCGTTAGTTTGTTTCCTCTATTGCTTGGAAAGATTTGGGTTATCCTCAGCTTGTGCCGATTACGCAGACTTTGTTTTATTTTAACAGAAGGACTAGTCACCCTTTAAGGATCCTTCCTCAGTTTCCAGTAACTTTGGGAGGAAAATTTTTCTTTATTGATATCATGGTAGTCCAAGACCCCTTGGATTTCGATTTACTCCTTGGGTGATATTATGTCTATGCCATGAAAGCTATTGTCTCCACTCTTTTTCATGTGATATCTTTCCCTCACTATAGAATAGTTGTGACCATTGATCAACTTTCGTTCGTTGGCCCTAAATTGACCATCAATTCAATGACCTCCTTAAATGGTTCTTATATGTAGACGATATCACCCCTGCCACAAGTTAATTATGTGGCGTTGTCTCCCATGCCTTCCACTACCGATGACAATGACTTGGATCTAGTAGTTGACATGGTGATCTCTTCGGTAGAGCTATTGGAGCCTGACCTCCTTACCCCTATCACAACCCTTGACATGTGTCCCTTCCATAGTGTATTTCTTCCATAAAGTGAAGATATCTTGGAGGCCATGACTGAGTTTTGTCCCTTGACATGGTGTCCTTCCAGATCACTGTCCTCTTGGAAGCCGTGATCAAGAAGAGAGATTTGAGCACAGGTTTTCTGATTTCAAGCTCGTTAAAAAATGAAACCAAATTTGAGAACAGGTTTTCTGATTTCAAGCTCGTTAAAAAATGAAACCAACTTTGAGAACAGGTTTTCTGATTTCAGGCTCGTTAAAAAATGAAACCAGCTTTGAGCACAGGTTTTCTGATTTCAAGCTCGTTAAAAAATGAAACCAGCTTTGAGCACAAGTTTTCTATTTTCAAGCTCGTTAAAAAATGAAACCATCTTTGAGCATCGATTTTCTGATTTCAATATCATTAAAAAATGAAACCAACCTTGAGCATGGATTTCTGATTTCAAGATCGTCAAAAAAATGAAACCAGTTGAGGATAGTTTTTGCGTCTCTGTAGCAACCTTGTTAAAAAATGAAACATATATTATGAGCATAGTTCCCGTTTCTATGTCAAGCTCATTAAAAAATAGAACAGAGGTCTAGGGATTAAACCTAGATTCATGAGCATAGTTCCTATTCCTGTGTCAAGCTCATTAAAAAATGAAATAGATTGTCCCCCCTCTCCGTTTAAGTCAAGTCCTTTGTCTAGTATTTGAAGCTTCATTTCATTCACCTATGACGTTCGATGAGATGAAGCTTGGGGGGCAATGTTTCTAGCCTCTTGACTTCATGCTGAAGTTGATCCACTAGCTTCTTAAGTTGGGGGCTAAGTACCAACCATGTGTTGAGAAGTCGCAAGCATATTTTTTACTTTGGTTTAAGCTTGTGTGAAAATGAAACCATCTACCTCAAGCATAGTTTCCTCTGGTTCAAGCTTTTGTAAAAAATGAAACCAATTCCAAGAATAGTTCTATTTAGTTTTTAAGCTTGTGTAAAAATAAAATCTATCCCAAGCATAGTTTTGTTTTGTTTTAAATCTTGGGTAAAAATGAAAAGAATCCCAAGCTTAGTATTTGTTCTTTCTCATGCTCATAAATACATGAGAATAAGATACTGATCTTAGTCTTTGTTCTTTCTTGTTCTTGTAAATATGTGAGAATGTAACCGAGTACACTTTTATCACTTTTTCGGACTCGTAAAGGTTATACAAAAAAGGAACCTCTTGGAGTCACTTTTAAGCTCTTTTTAGACTCTCTAAACATGAAAATATTGTCAAGCGACCTTGTTCTTTTTACGCTTGTAAAATTATTTGAAGAAAACATTTGATGGACGGTAGGTTATCACTTTTTTAGTCTCATCAAATCAATTTACGTAAAAGGAACTGAGAGAGTTCTCTTTAAGTGTTTTTCAGACTCTCTAAACATGAAAAACCCCCGAGTTTTCTCTCTTTGGACTAGTTAAATAAGCATCAAAAGAACCATATGGGACCGAACCACTCCTTCCTAGGTTTCGTTAAACATACTCTAAGGGACTCATCTGAAGGATGAACTTAAATTACAAGAATATGTTATCCTCCTCAAGCTTGTGTAAAAATAAAGAGGTACTCACCAGAAATGGTGGGGGGGGAATTGGGAAAGAGATGTATCTAAAACCTGTATTCCATGGAAGAGTCTCTTTTGAAAATGACACCCTTTCACTCGCCTTGTGTCTAGGTTGGGGGATCCCGCTTGTTTCTTGATCATACTCCTTTATAAGATTACAAATTGGCCTGTGATCCCTATTATTGAGTTAATTTTTCCAAGACAGTTGTCGTGTTGTCAATATGTTCAAAGAGAAGTTCAACTCGGAAAGCCTTCTATTGTGTCGGCCATGTCTGCAGTCCTTAAGCCTTCTATTGCATCGGCCATGTATGTATTCCTTAAGCCTTCTATTTCATCGGCCATCCCTGAGTCAGTCTCGAATCACTTGTTACTCTAATCTACTTCAAATCTTGTTACCCATTTTGTGTCATTGATGTGGGATACATTAAGGCCCTCCTATGACGAGTCTTTTCCTATCGACTTCAACTCATTATCTAGGAATTAGACTTAGAAACCAATTGGTACCTTGGAACTTGCATGCGTCAATGGAAGGTTTCCTCACTTTCGACAGTGGGTTTTCATTATTGATCCTTGATCAAGAGATTTCGTAGAGTGTTCGACTTCAACTCATTAATTCACATTCGTTGGATTGTACTAGTGCACCTTGGGATTCATTGACATTAATGGTAATTTCCATCACTCTTGTTAACAACATTCATTAATGATCGGTAATCAAGTGGTTTCTACCATGTTCGACTTCAATAGTTGTAATCGCATGGTTAGATTCGTACTATAGAGCAGTGGAGATGAAGACCCTGTATCTTTTCTAACAGATTCAGGTTGTGTTGGAGTATATTCATATTGTACTATTGCATAGATCCACATTGTGTTTCTCGTGGCTATGTTCAAATTTGAGTCTTTAATACATAGATCCACAGTGTATTTTTGGTGGATGTGTTCATATTTGAGTCATAATGGCATGGATCCACAGTGTATGTTTGGTGGCCATGACCTTTCTTACTTGACATGGATCTTTGCATGTCATCAATTATGCTTTGAGTCATTTGTATTTTGAGTATGGGAATGCCTACCTCAGTGATGATGTATTATTGTATTGTATTTTCTTGTTTGTTGACAGGTTTTCGATCGACGTGTTCCTTGTTCCCTACACACACTCAACAAAGTATTTCAACTATCACTATGTTCTAACTTCATACTTTGGGGGGCTCTCTGTTACACATTATTTTCGTCACCCTTATGATCTTTATTGATGTAAACCTATCGGTTGCCTTCAGAGGGGTCAGTGGCCTAAATTCTTGAAGAAAGAAGGGAGAAGAACTTTCCCTGAGAGAAGAAGTTGTATTTTCCTTTGTAAAAACCCTATTAAGGAGGATTTACACAAGCTACTCTATACACAGGGTGCAGAAATGCCTAATTTCTGCAGGTTTCTCTATAGCTAGGTTGCAGAGTTTCTGCAGGCTACACTATAGCTAGGGTGCAGCGACCTTTGTACATGGGAAAAAAAGGCATTTTCTTGATGCTTCTAGAAGGAGAAGCTTCTATGGTGAGGTGGCCTCCGATTGGTTTGGATCTTACTCGCTTTCATGATTTAGTGGGATGATCCTAACCTCCTCACCTTATCCTCTTCAACTTATAAAAGGAAAGGAGCTATCATGGAGAAAGTTAGCTTGATTGGGTTGGAAAGTTCTTGAGCCTTTGAGATTAGAAATTTGGCTTGAGATTGTTAGCTTGGCTTATGATTAAGCTTTTGAGTTAGTTGTTTTGGCTTGAGATTGTTAGCTTGGTTAGAGTGGCTTTGAG
>ML820501.1:31338-42525 GCA_009831015.1 Picea engelmannii | reverse complement strand
GAAAGTTAGCTTGATTGGGTTGGAAAGTTCTTGAGCCTTTGAGATTAGAAATTTGGCTTGAGATTGTTAGCTTGGCTTATGATTAAGCTTTTGAGTTAGTTGTTTTGGCTTGAGATTGTTAGCTTGGTTAGAGTGGCTTTGAGCTTTGCTTTGTCAAGATAGATTGTGATTAGCTATCAGATACACAATCTTAGAATCCATTGGAGCAAGAAGTGTTTGGGAAGCAAGGAACTATTGGAAGGAACTTGACAACATCAAGGCATCTGGTTGTATCTTTCTTCCACATTCTTTAATACATATATACTTTTCTTTCCTATATGAATGTTATTTTTCTGTATTGTATGATTCCTTGATCACATACATAGTTTCATATCAAATAATTTGTTATTCTTGTCTTCGTTGGCTTGTGCTTATTTTCATATATTTCTCATAAACCTCATGATGGAGCTTGGATTGCATTGGTGAAGTCAGATATTCAATATTTAAAAGGTATGTTCTAGATCCATTTCTCATTTGATAATTGAAATATAAGGATAGATTAGTGTACTGTCTAGTTTTGTTCTAGTTTCGTAGTGAAGCTAGGGGGATTGATTTGTGTCCACACATAACAATTAGCCTGATAACAAACATGAACAACTATTTGGTATATTTCCACATGGATTTGTAGTGTAATTAAAATTGGCATCCATGCGTACAAATTCATTATGGATTGTAATATTTTCATGAGAAATTAGTTCATCTAGCTTGGTCTCCATTACTCCACTTCTGGGAATTATAATGTATTTTGGCGATCATAGTTACTCCTCTGACCTCACACATTAGGGGGCATCTGTTATAGCAAGATTTACCTCATCCCATGCAACTTGCTCAGAAGGCCTTTTCCATTTCCCTATGTAGACTTGAAGTCCCCTTTGGTACTTCCCAGAGCTAAAAATCATATTTTTCCACATATATGCGCCCTATCAGTTATACAACATGTGTATATGCAGGTTGCAACACTACAACCAACGTACATTGAGTTTGGTGATAAAAATAAAAAATTGTGTTTGGTTTCCATGTCACTCCACAAGATCCATGATCCTTGAAATTCCATATACTGGAAATGTTCTGACTCGGCCCTTCATTTACATTTATTGTTGATTAATTGGGTTGGTTTTCATTGATGTCAACCCTTGAAGAAATTCTAGTAGTGAATTCCGGTAGCTCAAAGGTTTGGGTAATGGACCCAAGTTTGTTTTATAGATAATGGTATGAGTTTTGATATATTTTCATGTAAGACTATTCTAGATGGATAGTACATGTCATGCCATTTTTGGTGGTATGTGGAACATCACATAACTCCTCACGGTTAGAGAGTTATGGTCATGTGAAGTTGGAGAACCCTCATGAGTCATCTAGAAGCCCCAAAAGGTCAAAGTAGTGAAAGTGTTTGCAAAGAAGAAATTATTTAAATAATAAAGTGAAATGATGAGTGTACTATAAGTCAAAGAGGATGAAAAATAAATTATTTAAATAATAAAGTTAATGGAGAACTTACTAATTATGGAAAGTGATTAAGTTAAGTGGACAAGTGGTTAGAAGTGGGTTAACCGTAAAATAAGGAAAGTGGGTTAAGATGGTTAAAAGATAACCCCTTGAGGATGCTACATGAAAGTATAAATAAGAGACAAGACTCTCTCATTTAAATACACTTGAACCTATTGAATATCATTGAATATCTATTTTTTGAAAGGTTATTTGGGCAGGTATTATTGATAGATAAAAGTGAGGCAGAAAAAGTGCGGCAGGAAAGTGCGTCAGAAAAAGTGTGACAAAAAAAGTGTGGAAGAAAAAGTGCGGAAGAAAAAGTGTGGCAGAAAAATTGCAACAAAAAAAGTGCAGCAGAAAAAGTGTGGTAGGACAAGTGCGGCAGAAAAAGTGTGGCACGAAAAGTGCGGTAGGAAAAGTGCGACAGAAAAATCGCAGCAGGAAACGTGCGGAAAAAAACTACAGCAGAAAAATTGTGACAGAAAAATCGTGGCAGTGGATTCACGACAGCAAAACCGTGGAAACAAAATGCTACAATAAGAAAAGAAAAAAAAAGGTATGGTTTTCATATGTGTAGTGTTGAATTTATTAATCAAGTTGAGGGTTTTCCTTGTAAATATGTTGGATTCCCTCTTGGGAGTTTATGGCTTGTTGTAGAGTTGATCTGAGGCAGATCTACTGAAGTTTAATATTGGTTCATGTTTGAGGGATTTTGGTTGAGGTATGTTGCTGAAGTTATTGGTACAGATAGAGGTTGTATAACAATGAGATTCTAGCACATGGTTTGAGGTACACACTTGTGGTATAGTGTTTGAGGTATATGTGATTAGATCAGATTTAGGTGATGAAATTGACGAGGGATTTTGTTTGAGGTACATGTTGGGTGCATGGTTGAGACAAGTAGTTGATGAGTTGGCACATACATGAGGTGTATAGTTGATGATGTTGGTACATCTTGATGAGTGATAGTTTATGAGTATTTCATGCATGATTGGTACATTTTTGGTGCATGGTTTATGCATTCGTTGATGGTACAGGTTGAGGTACATGTTGGTGCATGGTTGATGCACTTGTTTATGGTATAGGTTGATTATAGGTTATATGTACAGGTTTGTTGCATGGTTGATGCATTTGTTTATGGTATAGGTTGATGTATGGTACATGTTGGCACAGGTTATTGGTACAGGTTGTTACAGGTTGATTACAGATTGATTGGTATAGGTTTACAACAATATATCTCACAGTGATAGTGTGACAGTGGTTCCATCATTATACTTCTATGTCAGGGCAATTGTACGGGGAAAGGATAGATGGTTGTAGCCACCTTCTAGTTGTAGCTGGAGAAAATAGGGGGTTGTAGCCTCCTTCTAGTTGTAGCCAGAGAATTGGGGAGTTGGAGCTTCCCTCAGGTTGTAGCTTGAGAAACTAAGGGTTTGGAGCCTCCTTCCAGTTGCAGTTGGAAAACAAAGGAAGTTGGTGCTTCCAATGAATGTAACTCTTAAAGACATATAAGAAAAAAAATTCTGTGGTTTTCTCCCATTTTGGGTTTCCATGTAAAACACTGGTGTACTATGTATCTTTATGATTGCTCATTTGTTCATTGTTTATTTACTCTGAAAATATTAGATGATAATGATACATTGATATAACACTTTCATTTTGTGGTTGAAAAGGATTGAATTTCTCTATTACTAATTCACCCCCCCCTCAGTAATCTAGCAATTCCATATACTGGAAACGTTCCGACTCGGCCCTTGAGTTCCATTTGAATGTTATAAATGGGCCATATCCAAACTGTGGAAAGAGAGAAGAATTCAACTTTTGAGAGAAAAGTTACTTTGGAGAAATTATTCACTTCATATTGAGTCTGCATCACTTTGTCCTTTAAATCTTGAACGCATTGTTCAGACCCCAATCTCTTCCCTCTTTGATGGAGAACCTCATTGTGTTTATTATGTGAGATTGACTTTGGTGGAAGATTGAAGTGGTGGAGGCCCAGCTGGAAGGGACTTGGTTTCTCAGTTCTAAGATGTGTTGACACAAAATTTATTCATTCATACACTTATGTTGATCATATTTTAATATAAATACTCTTTTCTCATCCAATTAATATCTTGCAAATATTTGAATTGTTATTCCATGAGAATATTTGTTATGAATGTTGATGGATTATGCTATTATATTTTCTAATAATATATATTATCACCATATTCTTGCGTTTCTTGGATGTTGAGGACAAGTTGTAGGCATAAAGATTTGAGTCGAGTGCTCAACAATGGTCTTCATCAAACGTCCGGACGAGGTGGGATCTTTATCTTGTATTGTTATCATTTTCATTTATATAGCATACTTGAGATTATAGTTAATTTCTACAGTAATTTCATCTGTTGTGGTTTACCCCATGCCATAGAGTGATTTTCCTCGTAAAAGAGGTGATCAAATTAGATGGGTCATATCCAACAACCGAGGTCACTTAAATGGAACATTATTTTTCCCTACATGGAATTACTGATGAGTTGACTAAGATTCATTACGATGTTCTCTATTTGGATCCATAATGATGGAAATGGTTGCAATGGTGTATAAATGCACACCAAGGGTATGTTTCTTGGACACAATTTGTTCTCAAGCTATATGAACGCTTTGACACAGACACCCACCATTTAGGTCGTTTGACCAAGTTGAAATAGTCTAGAACAATGTAAGATTTTATCACTACCTTTGAGCACTTGGATTTTCGAACGGAGGGCATGAAAAATTCCTTCTTTTGGGAATTCTTTATCAGTGGCCTCAAGGATGAAATCTGTACTAAGGTTCTCATGGCTCTCCCCTAGACTTGGTTGGAAGCAACTGATCCAGGAGGATCTCCACATGGAAAATTCCTACTTTGCACACCATGGGATAAATCATTAAAAGTTTTATGATAGGCGACAAAGTTTAAAATAAATGATTAATACTTGAAATGAGTATGAGAAAATAATGTATTAGTCATTCAAGATGGAAAAATTATTAATGCTTGAAGTGAGTTTGAGAATCTCACATATTATTCATTTAATTGTAAAAATGGGAAATTAGTTTTGTGTGAGAATCCACCTCAAAACTAATTTTTTATTCTCAAAGGGAGGTTAAGAGTCTCATGGAATTAGTTGAGAGTCTCATGAGTTGTTTGAGATTCTCTCTTAGTTTTTCCATTGAGTTGTTATGATATCCTTTTATTGTGGATCTTGTTTTTCCTTAAAAATCATGAGATCCTATTATTATGGATCTTGTTTTTCCTTAAAAATCATGAGATCCTATTATTGTGGATCTGGGGAGTTATGCTCTCTTGATTGGAAAAAATATTTAATTACTTATGTGAGGCTTTTGAGGAGGATCTCTTTTAGGAGAGAAACAAGCAATCATGATTTTGGTTTGTAAGCCTCTTCATTGGGAGATTTGAGCCCCCTCCATGTGGAGGAATGTAGTTCTTTCGGTGTTTGAAGAAATGTCACTTATGTGATATCCTTAAGTTATTTTTGTAGAAGAAGGTTTCTATGGGTTTCATCCCTATAAGGAGCATGTACCACATTTTGCGATAAGGTTTTATCCCTTTGGGAAGGACATTAAAGTGATTTGTATTTCAAGCAGATCCAGAGATGTAACCATGATGTCCTAGTGAACTCCGCTAACAACTCGGTGATCTCTTGTCTCATGTTTTCTTATGCATGTTTTATTTCCACAATTATGATCATTAAATGCATTAAGTAATGGATTATGAGACTAACAACACATTCTCCAAGTTAATGTTCAATTTGGATTCAAGCATTCATAAGTACATTTGTTCATATTTGATGCAATCAAGTTCAATAGATCCACAATTGTAAATATGAACTTCATTAAGTCGTCTAGAACCAAATCAAATTTGGTATTAGTGTCACCCCAGTTTCAGATCAACAAATAAATGTTCCAAGGAGGCACAAGAAGTCATCTTTTCCCAGAGCAGAAAACCCGCTTATTCCCTGCACTAGACCCCCCAATCCTACCCCTCAGGCCACTCCTCTCAAGGTCCAAAAATTAACATGAGTGGAAATGGTTGAAAACCAAGTCAAGGGTCTTTTCTATAATTGTTATGATAAATACTTTCCAGGGAACAAGTGTAAATAACATAAAAAGTTTATGGCCATTTCGGAGGATGATTTTGATGAAGATGTTGAGGTTTCACTTGAGGAAGCACTACCTTAGCAAGTCAATGATATTAAGCCTCCCTCTAATCCTCTCAAAGTTGAAACACCAATTTCATTAAATGATCTCACTGGATTTACTTCTCCCCAAAGCCTCAAGTTAATTGGCTACATTAAGCACATGAAATTCATCATCCTAGTTGACAATGGAAACACTCATAATTTCATTCATCGTTTCCTAGATGAAGAAATCAATTGCTATATCCATGCAGTCAACAATTTTCAAATCATGATTGCCTATGGTGGTTCCATGAAATGTGGGGGGCGTTGTGAAAATGTCCACCTACAAATTGGTCAATATCACTTGAAATATCACATGTTTTCTATTGACATGGGTGGTTGCAACATTTTTCTTGGTGCTAAATGGATACACACTTTTGGCCCCATCACCATGGATTTTAAGGATTTAACCATGCAATTCCAATAGGAGGGACATCAATATAAATTCTAAGGAATTACAACATGCTCTCTGGAGATCATCAGTTCCCACTGTATGGAAAATTTACTCATAAATGGTCATTCTGGAATCATTTGCCAACTCCATTCCATTAAATAAGTTGATACACCCTTTGTGCACCCCGACCTCCAATATATCCTTTCCCAACACCACATTATTTTCCAAACTCCCTAGGGCCTTTCCTCCTCCACCAACAACCATGACCATTCCATTCCTTTAATCCCAGAAAGTCTTCCTCCCAATGTTCACCCTTATCATCATCCCTTTGCTCAAAAAATGAAATTGAGAAAATTGTCCAAGAGTTGCTAGAAGCGGGTGTTATCCATCCTAGCACCAACCCCTATTCTTCCCCTGTAGTCATGGTCCTCAAGAAAGTAGGTACTTAGCACTTGTGTCTTTATTTTCATGCCCTAAACAAAATTACCATCAAGGAAAAATTTCTCATCCTCATCATAGATGACCTTTTGGATGAATAAGTGGGGCTCAATACTTTACTAAAATTGACCTACATTTTGTATACCACCAGATACGTATGAAAGAGGAAGACATTCCCAAGACTGCATTTCAAATTCATGAAGGTCACTATGATTTCTTGGACATTCCCTTTGGTCTTTGTAATGCACCCTCCACTTTTCAAAGTCTCATGAATCATGCCTTTCATCCTTTCCTCTGTCATTTTGTGTTAGTTTTGTTTGATGATATTCTCATCTATAGTAAAACTTGGCAAGCCCATCTCACCAATGTAGATCAAGTTCTCCATCTCCTCTCCAAGAACACTCTTTCTCAAACAGTATAAATGTAATTTTGGTGCCTTTGAAGTAGAGTCCCGAGTCATATTGTGGGAAAGGATGGTGTAAGGATGGATCCTAAGAAAATTGAATCTTTGCAGAATTGGTCTCACCCTAAAACTCTTAAAATTTTGCGTAGTTTTCCGGGTTTAACATGCTATTATCGCAAGTTTGTTTAGAATTATGGAAAAAATGAAACTCCCCTCACAACTCTCTTTAAAAAGAATGCTTTTAGTTGGACTCTGGAAGCTAACTAATCCTTCCAAGCCTTGAAAGAATTTGTGTGCACTAATCCTATCTTGGCACTACCTGACTTCACCAAGACCTTTTTTCTGGAATGTGATGCATCAGGTAGAGGAATCAATGTCATACTCATGTGAGGTGGATGACCTTTAGATTTCACCCAAAAATAGTTGTTGGAGCGACATTTGGGCCAATCAATATATGAAAAGTAAATGTTGGCTAGTTTTCATGTAGTGGTTCTCTGGGACCCTTTTTTATTGGGGAAATGCTTCCAAATTAAAATGGATCATCAAAGCCTTAAGTATTTCTTGGAACAATGAATTTCATCCTCAGAGAAATAAAATTGGGTGACCAAGCTGTTTGTATATGCTTATGAGATCATTTACAAGAAGGGAAAATAAAATGTGGTGGTTAATGCCCTTTCCTAGAAATATGAAGAAGAAGGGTTCCTCTTTTCCCTCTCATTCATTGTCACATAATGACTTCATGTTTCACCAAGAATGGTGGCAAGACCCCAAAATTTCCATCCTAATCCAAAAAATGCAACAGGATCCTCAAGCTTCCCTAGGGTACTCTTGGCACAATGAAGAGCTTCTCTATAAAGGTTGGTTGTATTTAAGCAAAAAATCGACCTTTAAATCTAAGGTGCTCTCTAAGTTTCATGCTTCACCTACAAATGAGAATTTAGGTTTTACCAAAACTCATGAAAGGGTCAAACATTATTTTTTATGGGATGGTATGAAACATGACATCCACACCTTTGTGGCTGAATGTGATACCTATCAACGCAATAAGGGAGAGACTGTCAAAACTCTTGGCACACTCCAACTACTTCCACTTCCACCTACTATTTGGACAAATAGTTTTATGAATTTCATTGTTGGCTTACCTAAATCCAAGAATCATTCATTCATCATGGTGGTAGTGGATCGTCTTTCCAAATATGATAATTTATGTGCTCTTCAACACCCATTCACAACATCCACAGTGGCTCAAATTTTTATTGCTAATATCTTCAAACTCCATTGCATGCCTCATTCTATTGTTTCTAACTGTGATCCCACTTTTACCAGCAATTTATGGAAAGAATTATTCAGGCTCCAGGGAACCCAATTGCACCTTAGCACAACCTATCATCCCTAGACTAATGACCAAACTAAATAGTCAACAAGTGTTTGGAAACATATTTGAGGTGTTTTTCATTTGAAAAACAAAATCAATCGGTTTAGTGGCTATCCCTAGATAAATGGTGGTACACCACCTCTTATCATATTTTCACTCACGTGACTCCCTTTGAAACATTCTATGGAAAAAATCCACCATCAGTTCTCCCATACATGCTAGGTGTCTCCAAGGTTCAGTAGGTTGACTGTAATATCACAGTCCATGTGACCATTCTTCGTACTCTAAAATAAAATTTGGTCATGGCTCAGAACCACATGAAGCAATAGGAAGAACAAGGTCATTATAAATGTCAATTTGCTGAAGGGGACCAGGTGTTTGTTACGAGGAAAATATCTCTATGGCTAGGGTAAACCACAACAGATGGAAATGACTGCAGAAATCAACTCTATCCCAAAAAAATGCTATATAAACTAATATGCAAGCGACATAAGAAAGAGGCCTACCTCGTCCAGATGTTCGATGAAGTCCACCATTGAGCACTTTGACCCAAAGCTATATACCTGCAAAAAGTTCTTAACAAACAAGAAAAGCAAGCATATGGTGATAATATAAAAGGTTAGCACATTAGATAACATAATCCATTAATATGCATAACAAATATGCTCATGGATAATAACTCAATATATTTTCAAGATATCAATTGGACGGGAAAAGAGTATTTCTATTAATAAATGATCAATAGAAGTGAAAAGGTTACAAACTTTTGTGTCAACACGGTTCAGAACCGAGAAACTAAGTTACTTCTAGCTGGGCCTCCACCATTTCAATCCTCTACCAAAGGCAAGCTCATAAGAGAGAAACAATGAGGTTCTCAATCAATAGGAGAAGAGCTTGGGTGTTGAACACTTTGTTTAGACTTAAAGGACAAAGGGATGCACACTCAATATGAAGTAAATCATTTCTCCAGAGTAACATTTCTCTCAAAGTTGAATTCTTTCTCCTTTTCCATAGCTTAGAATTGACCCATTTATAGCCTTCAAAATGGAACTGAAGGGCTGAGTCAGAACGTTTCCACTATATGGAAGGCCAAGGATCATAGATCTCTTGTCGTAACATGGAAACCCAACATTAATTTTCATTTTCTGGCATAAATCCCGATGTACATGGGATGTAGTGGAGCAACCTGCATATACCCATGTTGTATAGTACGCAAGATGTGTACATGTGGAAAAATATTTATTTTTTTCTCTGGATTTTATCAACAGGGAAGATAAGTCTGCATAGGGAAATGGAATAAATCCCTTTATGCAATATTTCATAGGGTGAGGCAAATCTTGCTATAACAATGTTTCTCCATCTACAACCATACAAGAAGACTTCACTCAAATTCCAACACTGTTAGAAAATCACCCCCAAATTTAATGGTCCTTATACTATTCTCAAACGAGTGGGGACAATGGCCTACTAGCTAGCTTTTCCCAGTCACTCTAAGCTACATCCTATTTTTCATGTCTCGTGTGCGAAGAAAGTGATT
Organism: Picea engelmannii; assembly: GCA_009831015.1. Classification (NCBI taxonomy): domain Eukaryota; kingdom Viridiplantae; phylum Streptophyta; class Pinopsida; order Pinales; family Pinaceae; genus Picea; species Picea engelmannii. The sequence continues at coordinate 32,631 of ML820501.1, read as the reverse complement.
GGCACTAAGCATCATATCCAAACCAGTCTACCAGAGTTGGATGAAGAAGGTTCCATTTGGTTGCAACCACAAGTCGTATTGGACCAACATGAGTGTCGTCTCTGTAAGCGCACCATCAAGGAAGTTTCCCATTCTCGTCATTGATGAATTTTTAGATGAACTACATGGAGAAATTTATTTCACAAAGTTGGATCTACGTTCAGGGTATCATCAGATTAGAATGAAGGAATAAGATATCCCAAAAATAGCATTTCGAACTCATGAAGGCTATTATGAATTTTTGGTCATGCCTTTTGGCCTTACAAATGCACCTTCCACATTCTAAGAGTTGATGAATTCCATTTTCAATCCCTCCCTTCAAAAATTTGTGTTAGTATTTTTTGATGATATACTAATCTATAGCAAGTCTTGGGAGGATCATGTGCGACATGTTGACAAGGTTCTATAACTACTAAAGGAGAAACAACTATATGCCAAACTAATGCAGGAGCATTGCCAACAAAGCACAAAGCGTGGAAGACATTTGGGTGCACTAGCGCACATTTTTGAAATATTTCGAATTTCAAACTGATCAATATATTAATGTGATATATGAAAAAAAATTTGAGTTATAAATGTATTTAAATGTTTGAAGGTTGAGCCATCACGAAAGGTTGATGGGGGAATGTATTTCATTTTATGGATCAGATCACAGTACAAATTTGGAGCTTTCTCTTGTTAAAATAATGTAACTGCAAAGTGTATTCTTATTATTATTTGATATATTATTCATTGGATCAATCCCCATTGCCGATTGATCATGTCGATTATTATAAAGGACCAAATCCCCTTTTGTGGATTGGTCAAAAGATAATTGTAATAGGTAGAATAAGAAGTCGACCCTAGAAGATATTAAAGAGGCCCCGAAATATAATAAAGGTGGTTATAACCACCTAGTTGGAGAAGTCGGCCCTGCCAGTTAAGAGACACTTCACACGTGCCAGTCTTGTATAAATAAGGAGGCTAGCGCCTCACTTAGACACACCTCACTTGCTCATTTTTTGAGAGACAAGTTTCGGAACTGCAGTTAGAGAAGAAGGAGAGAGAGTGGCACATCTTTGGGAGAGGATCTTTTGTTTTATTTTGAGTTATCTCTTGGCATTGTATTGGCTATCTATAATAAGGAAGTTTTGTTGGGTTTTCTTCCCCTAGAGGGTTTCCCAGGATAAATGTTGTGTCTCTTGTGATTGTATATTTCTCAGTGATCTTGTATTATGCTATTGTTATCTATTGAAATGCAAAGAACTATAATAA
>ML820501.1:16044-31288 GCA_009831015.1 Picea engelmannii | reverse complement strand
CTCTTGGCATTGTATTGGCTATCTATAATAAGGAAGTTTTGTTGGGTTTTCTTCCCCTAGAGGGTTTCCCAGGATAAATATTGTGTCTCTTGTGATTGTATATTTCTCAGTGATCTTGTATTATGCTATTGTTATCTATTGAAATGCAAAGAACTATAATAAATTAACATGGTATCGGAGCACAGCTGAAGAGAGCATCTTTCACAAGAGAAAAGTGAAAAACGTCATTGTTACCATACATGAAAATTAGGGCTTTTTGTTGGTGAGGTATTTTAGCACTAAAACCATCTAGAAAAGTGCACCCTCCCCCAAGGATGATTTTGGCACCTTCAACACACCTTTTCAATGGCTATATTTCCCGAAAAGTGAAACCCTAGTTTTCACAAAGTACCGGAAAACAAGAAGCACCAGTCCAGAAATCCGCAGATCAAGTTTGAGGGGGTAAAAGTTGGATTTTCGAAATTCTAACTGCACCATCTTACTCGCCTCAGCTCAGTGCATCTATCCCCTAGATCAGAATTTCAAAATTTTAAGTTTGAAAAATTAGGGTTTCCTCATAAAACCCTAAGTTACAGTTGTAGTTGTAGTCTCAGAACCAGTTGTAGTTGCAGTACCAGTTGCAGTTGCAGTCGTACTACCAGTTGCAGTCACCCTTGAAGTTTTTAAAGAGTTGGTAATGATTACCGTTGCTGCCAGATGGTGCCACCACCTGCAAATGCTATCAGAGGTTTGTACTCACATATGTTTAAATGGTTAAACTTTAAAGAGTATTTGTAGGAGAAGGGATCTCTTGCCATAGATCCAAAAGGATCTCAAGATCCAAGACATTTAGAGGAATGATGCAACCCAGGTGTGATTATTCTGATATGCATCCATTTGTTATATTAATCAATGTTGCATCATTCTAACCTTTTTTGAGTCAAGGTATTAGATGGATTAAAATTTGAGATCATAGAGATTATCCTCTAACCCAACCTTCTGTCAAGATAACGTATTGTCTTAGTACAGAAGATAGGTTGAAGAAAGCACTCGTCATATTGAGTGAAGGAGACTCGGAAGAAAAGAAAGCACTCATTCCTGAGGACAAGGATCCAGGTTTGATTAATCAAGTTAATAAGATTCAAAGGTACACATGAAAAGTTGATGACTATAGTTGAAATAATAGTCTTTGTAAAGTATCATACTTGATAGCATGTGAGCACATAGAGGTAAATGCTTAACGTAATCATTTGTCTGATACAACTAACACCTCCTCTAGAAAGAATCTTGTGTGCTAGTTCCAGGTTTCCATGGAGGAATGTTTGATTACAACACTATGAGAGTGTTGACCTCATTTCATATTGTATTCCTTACCTTTAACCTTTTCTTCAGACAAATTACAAGTGATAGCTCTAAAGGAGCTACTATGATGATTGTTTGTGCTATTGCTTTATATTATCAAAGTGATATTACTCTTGCTTGTTGTTTTGTTGACCTTGCTCCAGGTCACAGGTAATAACCTTGAGGAAGCTATAGTGAAGGTTACAGAAGGCAATGTGCTAAAGGAGAAACCTTAAAAGAAGCAATCATCATTGGAAAAGAAGAAGGTGGCTTGTATAAGCTAAAGGGTCACTCAAAAGCTGCCATGACCTACACCATTGAGAATCCATGTGAACTTTGGCATAGAATATTAGCTCACATTAACTACATGGTGCTACCATACATATGTAAAGCAGTCACAGGTTTACCAAAACTCAAGGTTGACCATGAAGGCGTATGCAATGAATGTGCACAAGGGAAGAACATCAAGAACCCCTTTTTCGAAGAGAGACAACAAAGCAGAAGGAGTTCTAGAGCTCATTCATTCATATGTATGTGGCCCAATGCCATCGTCCTCCATTAGTGGGTATGTATATTATGTATCATTTATTGATGATTATTCTCATAAGACCTGGCTATAGTTTTTGAAATCTAAAGATGAAGTGTTCAACAAGTTCAAGGAATTCAAAGCCTTGATAGAGAATCTTTCTGAAAGAAAGATTAAGATACTCAGGTCAAATAATGGAGGAGAATATACCTCAAAAGAGTTTGTGAACTTATGCAAATATGTTGGGATCAAGAGGGAACTCACTACTCCCTATAATCCCCAACAAAACGGTGTAGCTGAACGAAAGAACAGAACGATTATGGAAGATGTGAAGACTATGATCCATGATCAATATCTTCCTATGTGTTTATGGGCAAAAGTAGTAATGGCAGTTGTATATGTGCAGAACCGATTATCCCATAGTGCACTTGGGCTCAAGACCCCAAAAGAGATGTTCATCGAAAAGAAGCCAGAGGTAAGCCATCTCAAAATATTTTGCTGCCCAATATTTATTCATATACCGAAAGAGAAGAGAAACACGCTAGAACCTTCAGGAAAGAAGGGAATATTTGTGGGATATTGTGAGGTCTCCAAGGCCTTCAGAATATATATACCATGTCACTGTCACATTGAGATCAGCAGGGACGTGACTTTTGATGAATATGCGACGCTTAATAAATCAAGAAGATGCCATCTTGAAGAAGTATATGAAGAGGAACCCGTAATCCCCAGGACTATTGAACCAGTGAGGGAGGTTCCCAGAGCTGCTAAACTAGTGAGGGAAGTCGTAAATTCCCCTGATTAGAAATTACTAGAAGATCATGACATGATAGAAGTTCAAGAACCTCCTCAGATGACGATCCTCCATAAAAGGAAGCCAGCTTGGGCTAGAGAGATTATTCAATATGGACAGAAGTATGGTGTTCCCGAAGGAACCATGAGACAGGTGAAAAGACCAAAGCCATTCTCCAATTATACAGATTTGATGTGTGATATTCTAGAGGAGGAGCCTACTTGTTTTGAAGAATCCATTCAAAGGAAAGAATGGGTAGATGCCATGATAGAGGAATACCAATCCATAATAGAAAACGATGTATGGGAAATAGTTCCTAGACTGAAGAGTAAAGATGTGGTATACTCCAGATGGCTCTTCAAAATAAAACATGCTGCTGATGGAAGTATTCAGAAGTATAAAGAAAGATTTGTTGCTTGTGGATTTTCTCAAAAGGAAGTCATTGACTATGAAGAGACATTCGCTTCTGTGGCCAAATACACTTCGATCAGAACCATCATATCTCTTGCAGCTAAGATGAAGTGGAAGTTGCACCAGATGGACGTGAAGACATCTTTCCTAAACGGTGTCATCAAAGAGGAAGTGTATATACAAAAACCTCAAGGATTTGAGGTTGAAGACAGGAAGTCTCATGTCTGCAGATTGAAGAAAGCCTTATACAGATTGAAGCAATCTCCTAGAACTTGGTATGGCCATATAGACAGTTTCTTGATGAGCTTAGGCTTTACCAAGAGTAAAGAAGACTCTAACCTCTACTTCAAGGTCATGAACGATGAGCCAATAATATTACTACTATATGTGGATAACTTATTCTTAATTGAAGAAGAAAATCTCATCATTGAATGTAACAAGAGACTTGCCTCAGAATTTGAAATGAAAGACCTTGGCCTAATGCATTATTTCTTAGGTATTGAGGTATGGCAGAGTCCTGAGAGGATCTTCCTTAATCAAGGGAAGTATGCAGTCAAAATCCTGAAGAGATTCAACATGTTAGAATGAAAGTCCATGAATACACCCACGGAAATGAAGTTGAAGCTATTGGTTGACACCTCGTGAGAGTTGATTGATGCCACACTATACAGACAGATTATTGGATCGTTGATGTACCTAATGAACACTAGACCAAACATTTTTTTTTCTGTGAACACCTTGAGTCAGTTTATGGTAGAACCCAGACATGTTCACCTAGTGGCTACACAACATGTGATAAGGTACCTTAAGGGTACAATAGATTGTGGTCTCAGCTATGATGGAGATCATGATTTCACAATGAGTCGATATACTGATGCAGATTGGGCAGGAAGTGTTTCTGACAGGAAAAGCACTTCAAGATGTTATTTCAGTTTAGGATCAGCTATGATCTCGTGGCAGAGTAGGAAGCAATCCAACATTGCTCTCAGCACAATGGAAGTAGAATACATTGTTGCATGTTCTGCCAACTGCGAAGCTATATGGCTTTGAAAGTTGCTGACTGATCTATTTGACCTAGAGATGGAAGCAACCACGATCCTATGTGACAACCAGAGCTGCATAAAGATGACAAAGAATCCTATATTCCACAACAGGTCAAAGCACATAGAGATCTGATATCATTACATCCATGACATGGTGCAGAGAGGATCCTTAAAGCTCTAGTACATTAGCACGAATGAACAGGTTGCTGATGTGTTGGCCAAGCCTCTATCTGATGTAAAGTTTGAGCACTTTCGAGATAAGCTTGGTATAGTCCGAAAGGACCTTCCTCAAAAGGGGGAGTAATTGTTGTGATGAGACATCTCTTGCTTCCAACCTGATGGTTGTGATGTAAAGAAAGAATATGTGATGAGACTAGTACTGTGCTTCCGGCTTGACAACTATGACGTAAATCCAGTCTAGTATCTTGCTTCCAACCTGATGGTTGTGATGTAAAGCAAGAAGATGTGATGTGACTACCATTGAGCTTCTGACTGGATAGCTGTGATGTAAAGCCAATCTAGTATCCTACTTCCGACCTGATTATTGTGACGTAAAGCAGGAGGAATACCTTGCTTTCGACCTGATGGTTGTGACATAAAGCAAGATGATGAGATGAGACTAGCACTGAGCTTCTGGCTGGATAGCTATGATGTAAAGCCAATATAATATCCTTCTTCTGACCTGATGGTTGTGACGTAAAGCAGGACAAGCATCTTTCTTCCATCTTGATAGCTGCGACATAAAGAAAGACGATGAGATGAGACTAGAATTGTGCTTCCGGCTGGATAGCTGTGACGTAAAGCCAATGTAGTATTATTATGATGAGCCAGCCTCATGTTGTGATGATGATGATGATGTATCAGTTTTACACTAATATATATTGATGCAGATGATGATTGCATTCCTTTGAGAATGACGATGTTGCTGATGAAGAAAACTTCCAATGATTTATAGATACACCAGTCAGTGTTCCAAGATGATATTAATGATGTTGTCCTCTCACCCACTTGATGTTGTTGATGATAAAGGCCTCTCTCTCTTGCATGATGCTGCTGAAGAATACCCTTCTTGTTAAGGGGGAGTGTTAAAATAATGTAACTTCAAAGTGTATTCTTATTATTATTTGATATATTATTCATTGGATCAATCCCCATTGCAGATTGATCATGTCGGTTATTATAAAGGACCAAATCCCCTTTTGCAGATTGGTCAAAAGATAATTGAAATAGGTAGAATAAGAAGTCAGCCCCAGAAGATATTAAAGAGGCCCCAAAATATAATAAAGGTGGTTATAACCACCCAGTTGGAGAAGTTGGCCCTGTCAGTGAAGAGACACTTCACATGTGCCAATCTTGTATAAATAAGGAGGCTAGCGCCTCACTTAGACACACCTCACTTGCTCATTTTTTGAGAGACAAGTTTCGGAACTACAGCTAGAGAAGAAGGAGAGAGAGTGGCGCATCTTTGGGAGAGGATCTTCTGTTTTAGTTTGAGTTATCTCTTGGCATTGTATTGGCTATCTATAATAAGGAAGTTTTGCTGGGTTTTCTTCCCCTAGAGGGTTTCCCAGGATAAATGTTGTGTCTCTTGTGATTGTGTATTTCTCAGGGATCTTGTATTATGCTATTGTTATCTATTGAAATCCAAAGAACTATAATAATCGATTAAACATTAACAACTCGCTTATCTGTCTCACGCAATATTTATTGTAATATGCATTAATTTGTTGATAGAATTCAATTCCATTTAAGGTAGAGTAGAGTAGTTGGAGGGAATGCTCGAAGAACACCTCTTTGTATAAATCTTTGTAATAGTTCCTAGTGAGGGTTGTTGTCAATTGTTGTTGATAGTTGTTGTAGCGGCTGAATCTAGTATAGATCGCCATTGTAAGCTAAGAGCTGGGAGATGCAGAGAAATGTTGTATGAATGTATGTAAGTTTCAGTTGGAGGAATATAACAGAATAACATTGCTCCAAATGTGTGTTTTTGTGTGTCTATCTGAATGAATGGTAGAGTTTTTGTTATTTTCTAAATTCTCTGTTATTTTTGTTCTTAAATCCATGACTACATTTGTTTTTTTGAATGTATGAGTCATTGCGAGGAGTATAAAAGTTTCAATGGTTTCTTTTCATTGAGCGAGTGTAAGGTGTGCATAGTGTTCGCAAGGAGTGAGTGATTGAGTCTATTTTGACTCGAAATCTCATAAGAGATAGTGGAACTTATACGTATGCAAGGAGTGCATCGACATACACAAGGAGTGCATGACATATTTTTCAGATTCAAAAGCTCAGGAAGGATAGCGTGATTCAATCACAAGGGATAGAAGCGGTTGGAGAACAGTCGCAGGGAGTGTGAAATCATTCATAGAGGAGTGAGTGTGGTCAAAATTTTGTTGCAAGGTGTGCACAGAATGGGAACTCGACTAAGGGTTGAAGAGGTTGTTCAAAGGAACAAGCAAGAGAAGGAAAAGGAGGGAGAGTAGCGGAACTCTTCAAGGAAAGGATCCCTTGAATTTATTTTCAAATCCAGTGAGTGCGAGATTCGTTCTCAGAGGGAGACAAACAATTCCAGACTGTTAGATATGGTGAAGTTGCAAGGAGGAGAATCGAAGAGTATTTTGGTACTTCATAGGTTCAGCAAATTGAAAACTTGACGAAGATCGAGTTGCGAAGTCCGAAGTTTCTATTAAATCTCGACCGTTGACCACAGGAGAGCACGTGGCAACGAGATTCAAGAATTTGGAAATCAGGAGATTGGAGGTTGTGAGTGAAAGGCCTAGAGTTTCGCGGGGTCGCGAAGTTCGAACCATTGTGGGGTTGATGAATCTAAGGAGACACATGGCCTAATTTTGGAGACTCAGAGCTGGGCACTTCGGGAAGGAGTGAAGAAAGGATTCGGGAATCCCCGAATTCTGAACTACGGAGGTAGACCCACGGTCATAGCCGTGGTCACTCATGGAAGAGACCTATGTGTGTGGGTAGAATAGTTTCAGGTGCCTGCAGGGACCCAAGGAGTTGCTCCGACTCAAAAATTCAAATGATCCAAGACTGGGAGGTCAAGCAACCCTTTGGAGGGAAGGGGGTTTGCATCAAGAGTGGTATCAGAACAGAATACAAAATTGACTTCTGTAGGGAGAAGGATAAGTGTCAGCACAATGCCATCTAGAAGACGTGTTGACCCACCTATAGCCAACATAGCTATGGAAAGAGATATGAGAGAATTACGTGTGAGGTTGGATGCCATGGAAACAACACAAAGGAGAGCACATGATGTTGGAGACGTTAGCGAGGAAGAAATCAAGAATGTAGAAGTCGAAGACGAAGCTGTAGTTGAGGATGATGCAGAAGAACACTTGTTGAGAGCGGTTGTCAAATTGGGTGCTAGAGCGAAGATTGACATCCCTATGTATGAAGGAAATTTAGATACAGAGGAATTTCTTGATTGGATTCGAGCAATGGATAAGTACTTCGACTATGAGGATGTCGAAGAGAAGAAAAAGGTAAGACATGCTATCACTAGATTAAAAGGACATGCAACACTATGGTGGGATGAAATGCAAGACGATAGAAGGATATCAAGAGTTGGGATCGAATGGTAGCCAAGCTTAAGGCGGAATTCATGCCCAAATATTACCATATAAATCTATTCAGGAGGATGCAAAACCTGAGAAAGAGGGGATTGACTGTGAAGGAATACATAGAGGAGTTCTATAAACTGAACATTAGAGATGGATAGAGAGAGAGAGACAAGGAGAAGGTTGCCAGATATATTAATAGCCTGAGATATGATATCTAGGACGAGCTTAGTATGGCGATAGTCAGGACTGTAGAGGACGCGTATCAGATGGCACTGAAGGCAGAAGAAAATTTGGCTAGAAAGCAGAGTCAGCAAAACAAAGGCCGAAGCTTGAACAAAGGCAAAGGAGTTTCCCAAGATAAGGAACAGAAGCCCAAAGATGAGGTGGAGAAACCACATAGTCACTCTGAGAGAGGAGGAATTTCTCGAGGAAGACATAGTGGTGGTAGAAGTTCTTTTTCCCAAAGGAAGTGGAAGAGGCAGAGGAGGAGAAGTAAGGTGTTATGCATGTGGAAAGACATGACATATGTATTGGGATTTCTCTGAGAGAAAGAAAGGAGGTGAAGCTCACATTTAGGATGTGCAAAAGTGATATGCTGAGATAGAAGGTGCAGAGGATGGAATATCCTTGATTATGAAGAAGGTTCTTTTGAAGCAAGAACCAGAGATTGAAAATCCAGTGCAACGAAACAATTTGTTTAGGACAGCTTGAAAAACAAAGGACAGAGTTTGCAAGGTAATAATTGAAAGTGGAAGCACTAGAAACTTAGTATCCACAGAGATGGTGGAGAAGCTAGACTAGAGACGACTGCACATCCGACACCATACAAAGTCTCATGGTTGCAGAAAGGTCATCAGGTAATAGTTACTCAACAATGCTTGATTAATTTCAAAATAGGAGGATATATGGATGAGATCCTATGTGATGTGATTCCTATGGATGTCTGTCATGTTTTGTTGGGAAGACCTTGGCACTATGATAGGAATGTTATCCATGACGGGAGGAGAAACACATACACCTTAGAGAAAAATGGTAGGACACACATTTTTTCTTCCAATTGAGGAAAGAAGGTGAAAGAGGAAGATAGCGCAAGCACACTTCTCATGAGTGGGAAGTAACTCCTTAATGAAGTAAAGAAGGAACAAGAGATGCAGTTTGTTGTAGTGAGGAAACCGAGGGTTATCCTTACCAGTACTTTATTAGAATATTTTCCTAAAGAAGTTCAGGAGCTATTAGAGAAATTTGTTGATATTGTAGTGGATGAGTTGCCAAATTCATTGCCACCTATCAGAAGCATCAGTCATCACATTGACTTGATACCAAGAGCAAGTCTGTTGAACAAAGTAGCATACAGATTGACACCTCAAGAGAATGAGGTGAAGAGACAGGTTCAAGATCTGTTAGACAAGGGATTGGTCAGAGAAAGTTTGAGTCCATGTGCAGTACCAACTGTATTAAGTCCAAAGAAGGATGGAGGATGGAGAATGTGTACGGACTCTAGAGCCATAAACAAAATCACCATCAGATACAGATTTCCATTACCAAGGATGGATGACTTGATGGATTGCTTGAGTGGAGTCAACTATTTTTCAAAAATAGATTTGAAGAGTGGATATCACTAGATCAGAATGAGAGAAGGTGATGAGTGGAAAACAACATTCAAGATGAATGAGGGGTTGTATGAATAGATTGTTATGTCATTTGTCTTAACGAATGCCCTAAGAAATTTTATGACACTGGTGAATGAAGTATTAAAAGATTTCATTGGTAAGTTCGTGATTGTGTATCTATATGATTTAATGGTGTTTAGCAAGAGTAAGGAGGAACACTTGAGACATTTGGCATTGGTGATGAGGAGGCCGAAACAAGAGAAGTTGTTAATTAATCTAAAAAAGTCCTCTTTCATGAAGACAGAGCTCATATATTTGGGTTTTGTGATTTCTTCAAATGAGTTGAAGATGGATCTCGAAAAGGTGAAAGCGATCAAAGAATGGTTGTCGCCAAAGAATATCTTTGAGGTAAGAAGCTTCCATGGATTGGCAAGTTTTTATTGGAAGTTCATTAGGAATTTTAGTGGGATTAGTGCTCAAATGATGGATACAGTGAAGAAAAGACACAAGTCTTTCAAATAGATAGAAGAGGTTGAGAGGAGATTCAACATATTGAAGGAGAATATAACTGAACAACCGATTCTAGTTCTGTCGGATTTCAGAAAGACATTCCAGGTAATATGTGATGTGAGTGGAGTTGCAATTAGAGCAGTCTTAAGCCAAGACAACATACCTGTTGCATATTTCAGTGAGAAGATGAATGAAGCTAAACAAAAGTACTCCACATACGACAAAGATTTCTATGCCATAATCCAAGCATTGAAGAAATGGAGGCATTATCTTGTGCCCAAGGAGTTTGTTTTAACTAGATAGGAGAAGTTAAACTAGAAACATGCTAAGTGGATAGAGTTTATGAAAAAATTCATTTTTGTCATAAAACATATTTCTGGAAATGCTAATAAGGTTGTTGATGCATTAAGAAGGAGAATTTTGATTCTGCAGGAATTTCAAGTCAAGACCTTGGGGTTTGATCACCTTAAGGAAATGTATCATAGTGATCCAGATTTTGGATAAACATATGAAACATGTGTGAATCCTATGCTCAGAGACAGAAGCCAGTGGGACAAATATCTAATTTAGGATGGTTTTTTGTTCAAAGGATGTCAGTTGTGTATACCAAGATGCTCGATGAGGGAGAATTTGTTGAAGGAAAATCATAAGGTATGTCTAGCTGGACACTTCGGCCATGACAAAACCTTTTCCCAATTAGCTAGTTCATATTATTAGCCAAGTATGAGAGCAAAGGTGAAGAAATTTGTGAGAAATTGCAAGATTTTTCAGTATGCCAAAGGGAAGAAGCAAAACACTGGATTGTATCATCCATTGCCTATTCCAGAGAGGCCTTGTGATGCAATAAGCATGGATTTTTTATTGGGATTGTCAAGGACGCAGAGAGGAAGTGATTCCATATTTGTGGTGGTGGATAAGTTTTCAAATATGGCACACTTTATCCCATGCTAGAAGACCAATGATGCAACACATATTGCAAACTTGTTTTTCAAAGAGATTGTGAGACTCCATGGATTTCCCAGGAGTATAGTTTCAGACAGGGATACCAAATTTGTTGGTCATTTATGGAGAACATTGTGGAAAAAGTTGGGGACAAAGCTATCTTTTAGTTCTGCATATCATCCACAAACAGATGGACAGACCAAAGTGTTGAATAGAAGCCTAGTAGATTTGTTGAGGAGTTTTGTCACTAAACACCATAGTCAATGGGATCAGATTCTAGCACAAGCCGAGTTTGCTTATAATGACTCAGTGAATAGGAGCACTGGGAAAATTCCATTCCAAATAGTGTATGAAATGAATCTGAGAGAATTTTCGGAGTTAAGGGATCTTAAACAAAGTGAGTTTAGAAGCACTGGAGAAGAAGATTTCACTATAGAGATGCAGGAACTTCACAATCAGATCAGGGAGCAGTTGAAGAAGACCGGCTACGAATACAAGCACAGAGCTAGTCAACACAGGAGAAATCTTGAATTTGAAGTTGGGGATCAAGTTCTAGCACATCTAATGAAAGAAATATTCTTGAGGGGAACATATAATAAGATGAAATTGAAAAATATAGGGACATGTAAAATATTAAAGAGATTTGGCAAGAATGCTTATGAATTAGAACTACTACAACATGTGGGTATATCACCCATATTCAATGTGGCAGACCTGTATATTTACAGGGAGAACATAGCCGAAAGAGTTGGAGATCAAAGAAATATTCAGTGGGAGAAGAAGATTCCTATAGCAGAGAAGCCGCAGATGGAAAATATCATAGATCGATGAGTTGGTAAGAAGACTAGAAGGAAGACGTATTTTGAATACTTGGTGAAGTGGAAAGGATGACCAACAAAAGATTCCAACTAGGTTAATGAAGCAGAGATCCAGAATCATGGAAAATTAGTGTAGGAGCTCATGGACAGGATTCCATGGAATTTTTCAGCCAGGGGTTTATAATGCGGGAGCATCGCCAACAAAGCACAAAGTGTGGAAGACATCTGGGCGCACTAGCGCACATTTTTGAAATCTTTTGAATTTCAAACTGATCAATGTATTAATGTGATATCTGACAAAAAAATTGAGTTATAAATGTATTTAAATGTTTGAAGGATGAGCCATCACGAAAGGTTGATGGGGGAATGTATTTTGTTTTATGGATCATATCGCAGTACATATTTGGAGCTTGTGCTCTTATCTGTCTGACACAATATTTATTGTAATAGCCATTAAGTAGTTGATAGCATTCAATTCCATTTAAGGTAGCGTAGAGTAGTTGGAGGGAATGCTCGAAGAGAACCTCTTTGTATAAAACTTTGTAATAGTGCCCAGTGAGGGTTGTTGTCAATTGTTGTTGATAGTTGTTGTAGCAGCTGAATCTAGTATAGATCGCCATTGTAAGATAAGAGCTGGTAGATGCAGAGAAATGTTGTATGAATGTATGTAAGTTTAATTTGGAGGAATATAATAGAATAACATTGCTCCAAATGTGTGTTGTTGTGTGTCTATCTAAATGAATGGTAGAGTTTATGTTATTTTTCTAAATTCTCTTTTATTTCTATTCTTAAATCCATGATTGCATTTGCTTTGTTGAATGTATGAGTCAGTGCAAGGAGTAGATAAGTTTCAATGGTTTCTTTTCATTGAGCGAGTGCAAGGTGTGCATTAGTGTCTGCAAGGAGTGCGTGATTCAGTCTGTTTTGACTTGAAAGATTGAAAGATATAGTGGAACTTATACGTATGCAAGGAGTGCATCGACATCCACAAGGAGTGCATGCCATAGTTTTCCGACTCGAAATCTCAAGAAGGATAGCGTGATTCAGTCACGAGGGATAGAAGCAGTTGGAGAACAATCACAGGGAGTGTGAAATCATTCACAGAGGAGTGAGTGTGGACAAAATTTTGTTGCAAGGTGTGCACAGACCGGGAACTCGACTAAGGGTCGAAGAGGTTGTTCAAAGGAACAAGTCAGAGAAGAAAAAAGGAGGGAAAGCGGTGGAAATATTCAAGGAAAGGATCCCTTGAATTTATTGTCAAAGCTAGTGAGTGCAAGATTCATTCTCATAGGGAGACGAATGATTCTAGACTGTTAGATCTGGTGAAGTTTCAAGGAGGAGAACTGGGGAGTAGTTCGGTACTTCATAGGTTCGAAAAGTTGAAAACTTGACAAAGACTGAGTTGCGAAGTCCGAAGTTGCGATTCAATATCGATCCTTGACCACAGGAGAGCACATGGCAAAGAGATTCAAGAATTCAGAAATCGGGAGATTGGAGGTTGTGAGTGAAAGGCTTAGAGTTTTGCGAGGTCACGAAGTCCGAACCATTGTGGGGCTGGTGAATCTGAGGAGACGTGTGGCGTGAGTTCAGAGATTCAAAGCTGGGAGCTTCGGGAAGGAGTGAAGAAAGGATTCTAGAATCCCCGAAGTCTGAACTACGAAGGAGGTAGACCCATGGTCACAGCCATGGTCACTCACGGAAGAGAACTGTGTGTGTGGGTAGAATAGTTCCGGGTGCCCGCAGGGACCCAAGGAGTTTCTCTGAATCAAAAATTTAAACGATCCAAGACCGAGAGGTCAAGCAATCCTTTGGAGGGAAGTGGGTTTGCATCACAAACCATCCAAATGTTTCTTTGGGGTGAAGGAGGTAGAGTATTTGGGTCATATTGTATCTCATGAAGGTATCAAGGTACACCCTAACAATATTAAGGCCATGATGGATTGGCCAATTCCCAAAACATTGAAGAATCTTAGAGGAATTTTGGGTTTGATAGGTTACTACCAAAAGTTTGTTCGACACTATGGAAGAATAGTAGCACCTTTAACGACACTAATTGAGAAGGATGCATTTTCATGGACTCCAGTGGCAACTAAAGATTTTGAACAATTTAAAGAGGTGATGTGCAAAGCTCCTGTCTTGACCACTCCAGACTTCAAAAAAACCTTTATTGTGGAATGTGATGCCTCGAGAAATGGAATTGGTGTTGTCCTAATGCAAGAAGGAAGGCCCTTGGCTTTTTAAAGTCAACCACTCAAGGGAAATGACTTACACAAACCCATTTATGAGAAGGAAATGATGGAAATACTACATGNATTGAAGAAATGGCACCCTTACCTAATAGGTAGGCACTTCAAGGTCAAAACAGATCATGATAGTCTTAAATACTTCTTGGAACAAAGACTATCTTTAGAAGAACAACAAAAATGGGTGACCAAGATATTGCGTTATGATTTTGAAATCGTCTATAAAAAAGGGAAGCAAAATGTTTTGGCAGATGCACTCTCAAGAAAGGATAAAGATGTTGAGGCCTTTCTCTGTGCTATCTCGATCATCCAACCCGATTGGATAATAAAAGCAAGGGATGAATGGAAGAATGACGAAAACGCATGGACTCTTATTCAAAGGTTGCAACAGGATTCCAGTGCATCAGATACATTTACATGGAAAAATGATTCACTATGGTACAAATATCGCTTATATTTATGTAAGAACTCCCAACTTAAACAAAAGGTACTATTGGAGTTGCACACCTCTCCAGTAGGAGGGCACTCGGGATTTTTGAAAACTTACCATAGGGTCAAGAAGGAATTTTTTTGGGATGGCCTTAAAACTGATTTTCAAAGGTTTGTGACAGAATGTTTAGTTTGCAAACAAAATAAGGTGGAAACAATTAAGACCCCAAGTCTTTTACAACCATTATCCATCCCAAGTCAACGCTGGGAGGAGGTTTCCATGGATTTCATCATAGGGTTACCAAAGTCTGAAGGAAAGAGTGTCATCATGGTGATTGTTGATAGACTGACCAAGTATGCATACATTTGTGCACTCTCTCATCCCTTCAAAGCCAGTACAGTTGCCACCGCATTCATGAAGACAGTTCAAAAGCTACATGGCAGCCCAAAGATTATTGTAAGTGACAGAGATCCCATCTTCGCTAGACATTTTTGGACATAATTATTTTCTTGTTTGGGTACTCAATTGGCTCCTAACTCATCCTATCATCCTCAATCTGATGGACAAACCGATATAGTGAACAAATGTCTGGAAGGATACCTCTGTTGCTTTGTCTCTTATAAACAAACACAATGGTTCAAATAGTTACCCTTGGCAGAATGGTGGTATAACACTTCCTTTCGTACTGCAACAAAAATGACACCATTTATGGAACTCTATGGATACCACCCTCCTTCCATCACTTCTTCTCTAAAAGAAAAATCTAAGGTTCAAGCAGTGGAAGATCACATCGAGCATCAACAACAAGTTCTCAAAATCTTAAAGGACAACCTGACCATGGCACATAATCGCATGAAACAACGATTAGATCAACATTGTAGTGAAAGAAGTTTTGAAGTAGGGGATTGGGTATTTTTAAGACTACAACCATACAAATAGATGTCCCTCAAGCAAGCCAAGAAGGATGATAAATTATCACCAAAGTACTATGGCCCTTATAAGGTGTTGCAAAAGATTGGT
>ML820501.1:4440-15944 GCA_009831015.1 Picea engelmannii | reverse complement strand
TTAATTGGGGCATATTAATTTAGTAATGTTATTGTATTTATGTCGACTTGAGTCCATTAGTTGTAATTGTACTTCCTAGTCTCCTATATATACCAAGGAGACATTTTCATTTGGAATCATCTTGTATTGGGAAATTTATGTGGGGTATAAGGAGGTTGCCCCCTCGAAGAGGCTTATTAATTAAAATTCTCTCTTTTTCAAGGCGCTGAGTACTTATTCTGAGGTTTTTCTATGCTATATTAATATTTGGTTCTTAACATTAGGGATCTAACCTCCCTAACCCCTCATGTAGAAGGAATACTAAATTTTCAATATAATAAAGGTCAATATTAGTAAATAAGTCCTAGTTAATAATGTGAACGAGTCTAATGTAAGAAGACTTAATAGAAGCTTCTGCTTCTAGAAAGATCTTCCTCTAGATTGTTCTTTTGAAGATAGATTTAGTATAAATAGGAGTAGAAGGCATGAGAAAGCCTTGTCTTGAGAATTATTGTAATAGAGCACTGCTTTGCTGGAGATTGCCCCCTCAAAGAGACAAGTGAACATTGTTTTCTATCAATAAAAATATTATTTTTAGCATTGTGGTTCTCTACATTTTGTTGTTCTATTGATATTTTCTACAATATTTTTTTTTTTTTGCACAATAGAATAGATCTAATACCTAACATCATAATGACGTCCATATCCCATTCCAATTCCAAAAACAAACTAGAAAAAAATGATATTATGATTTCTAACTATTGCTCATAAAAACCAAGCCCAAAAAAACTATATTTATGACCTTAGCCCCAAGTGTTTTCCTCCCTAACCATTACACTTGAGCTCTAACCATTACACTTGATCTCCAGAAAAATCATTTAAGGCTTAAGCCCATTGTTTTCTCCACTAACCTTGTTTAGGCAAGAAGACACATTTGTTTTTTACAAAGATGAATGTGAACACTTTTAAAAGTGCGCAAGTGCTTTCAGAGACATGCACGTGATGTTAAAAGTGTGCATGCTTTTATAACATAGTATGTGGAGGGCACGTGCATACTCCTAAAAAATTCAACAAGCACACCTCCCCACAACGTTTTCAGAAAGTAACTTCTTACCTTTGCCCATATTATTAACCTTTTGATAGAAATTTTAGATAGTTTTGATATCTATTGTATAATCTAAAACATCTCAATTAAATTTATATTTTAATCATTTAACTAAAATAACATATATTTAATTTGACAAATTTTCTTGTAAAATTATTAGAATTTGATTTATCTCATTTTAATCATTTAACTAAAATAACATATATTTAATTTCACAAATTTACTTAAAAAAATATTAAAATTTGATTTATCTTTTTAATAAGGTTAGAATCTTCACATCCCCTTTAACAATATTATAAATTAAAATTTATTTTAATTAATCAATCAAAATAATATATCTATAATTTCACGTTAGCATATACTTCCACTTTAACAATATTATAAATTAAATTTTATTTTAATTAATCAATCAAAATAATATATCTATAATATGTTTATAGTTTCACATTTGGTTCTAAGATTGTCATGACATGATTTATCCCATCAAAATGTTTTACTATATATCTATAATATGTTTATAGTTTCGCATTTAGTTCTAAGATTGTCGTGACATGATTTATCCCTTCAAAATGTTTTACTATTGATTAGAATAGTCTCATTTTCACACCAAAAACATCTTAGTTGCCTTGTCTTACTTTATGTAATAAAAATTTGTTTATTTTTAAGAGTCTTGTTAATTTATGTTATATTTATATATATTATTTTCACACCAAAAACATCTTAGTTGCCTTGTCTTACTTTATGTAATAAAAAATTGTTTATTTTTAAAAGTATTGTTAATTTATGTTATATTTATATATTTTATTTAGGTGTAGTTTAAACTTTTGAGATTTTGGTTTATTTGGAAATATTTTTGGGGATATTTGTTTAAAATTTGGTAAGAAATTATTATATTTTAAAATTTTAGTGATTATTTTTATGTAATTAAAATATTTCATAAGTTTTTTAACACATTGAATTTATTTTTACATTTAAAAATATAATTTAATAAATAATAGAAAATTATAATTTCCTATAAATTTATATCACAAATTTTGACCCAAAAAAAATAATAATTTAAAAACAGTCTAAAAACACACCCATATTAAACTTTATATAAAAGAACCTTCCTCTATAAAACTATGTCGTATAAAACTATGTTGTAAAACAAATTTTGCATATATCAAATTACTTCAATTAAAATTCAAGTTCATTAAATATATGAAATTGAAATTCCAATTTTTAAATATTATTTGAATTCTTTGTTCATTCATAGATTTGGAAATTTTTACAAAATCTATTAAGTTGATTATAAAATAATAACCTTTTATTGTTAATTACTTCAATTAAAATTAATTAAATATATGAAATTGAAATTCCAATTTTTAAATATTATTTGAATTCTTTGTCCATTCATAGATTTGGAAAATTTTACAAAGTTCATTAAATTGATTATAAAATAATAATCTTTTGAAACAATAAAATAGATTACAATCATATTTTGTTATTATTATTATTATAAAATAATAATATTTAGAAACATTAAAAATAAATAACTACAATCATATTTTGTTACTATTATTAATCTTTGTAATTATTGTTTATAGATAACTACAATCATATTTTGTTATTATTATTAATCTTTGTAATTATTGTTTATAGATAACTACAATCATATTTTGTTAGTATTATTATTAGAGTCTTTGTAATTATTACAATCATATTGTGTTATTATTATTATTATAATTTGTGTATCTATTGTTTATAGATAACTATGATCATATTTTATTATTATTAAAAAAATTGTAATTGTTATTTATATGTATAAGTTTAAATGTAACTTTCTATACAAATTAATATAGATGTAATATCCATATTAATATTTTTTTTTTAATAAAAAGTGGATCCTTATATTAATTTCAATTGAAAGATTACAAAAAATACCTGTAGCTTATACGTTTACACAAAAATACCATGAGTGCGTTTTTTGGGACCAGATCGATGGTCCAGATTTTCTCGGGATCAACAATTCAGATCTTCTTTCGCATTTCACGATTTCACTATTCACAACTTCGCGACTTGGGCAGACAACTCCCTCCATGCTACGGAGTACCGATAGTCGAGTTCTCGAAGTCTTCTCGCGTCAGATTGATGGGACCAGATCGACGGTCCAGATTTCCTCGAGCTCCAACGGTCCATATTTGTTCTCGCTTTTTGCGCTTTCGCATTTCGCGACTTTGTAAAATAGCTACCCTCTTGCTTTGGACTCCTGATAGTCGAGTTCCTGAAATTTTCTCGTGTCAAATCAGTGGGACCATAATGACGGTCCAGATCTCCTTTTGCGCCAATGGTCCAGATCCTCTCTTGCCTTTCGTGACTTCGCGACTTTGGGAGACAACATCCTTCGTGCTCCTAAATCCCGATTGTTGAGGTCTCGAAATTATCTGCCGACTGATGATCTTCTACGCTGACACTTATGGTTGCCCTCTTTCCTGATCTAATCATTTCTAACTTGGAATAAATTCTAAGTAGATAAAGGTGGCACTCCGTCCGGATTGGGGCCATCTAGCTGGGTAATCTCCTCGCATTGGAGCCAGAGGGGTGAGCTTTGGGACTACCTTGAATCATGGAGAATGATCTATTGTATCGAGTCAACCCCTGCATTGGCCAGTCTGTCCACAAATTTGTTTTCACTTTGCCAAATGTGTGAAGGGGTTAGAGTTAGAGAACATCTGAGAAGATCCTGGAAGCTGTGAAGAGGGCCAAGGAGGCACCAGCTGGGAATGATTTTCCCTAGATCTCTGCCATTCAAGATTTTTGTTGCCAAGTCTATTCTGATTTTGGAGTCTCCTTCAATGATAAGACAGGTGAGGTTTTGAGCTAGAGCCATTTGCACTCCTTTGATGAGACCCCGATTTTTTGTTGAATTGTTGGTGTCACATCCGAGATTTTCTGCAATGAGGCTTTGAATTTGGCCCAAGATATTTCTTATGACCACTCCATAGACTAAGTGCCCTAGATTTCCTTTTGATGCGCCATCAAAATTGACCTTATGGAATCTTGGCCGGGGGGGGTGGAGCCACTTAGAGGGACTGAGGGATTTTGAAATTAGAGGGGGCTACTGAGGAGGGGTGGAGTGTGAAAATGAGAAGCCCCAGGAGTTGAGGAGCAAGAGCTCACCTGGGTCAGTGGGGAAGTCTTCCTTGGTACATAATTAAAGCTGAAGAGTTTCCTGGAGATGCAGGAGGATTGTATTCCAGAGGAGGGTGGGAGGAGATGGTTCGAATGAAAGATTCTTATATTCCTCTCTTTCCATAGTTTCCATACTATGAAGCCTGGTAAGAGTTGCCAGGCTCTGTTCAGGATAGAACTTTTGAAGGAACCAGAGCCCCAATCCCTGATGGTGCTTATGATGTTGTTTTTAACTCATTTGGTTCTTCTCATGAACTGAGTGGCCTGGTTCCAAATGTTCTCACTAGGTAGGCAGTTATTTAGGAGGTTCTCCATGGTTTCTACCTGGAGATGGCAGATCGAGGGGCCAATGAAACCTCGTCTTTGGAGATTTTCCCAAGTTAAGATCTTGTTCTGGAGTAGAAGCCAGAGGAAAGTAGAGATTTTGGGCTAGAGTTTTGATTTCCATATTGTTGTCCATATGTTATCTTTCTGAAGGTTGTGGAAATTCTCCTGAAGAGTGTATCCCTCCTTGAGAGTGAAGCTTCCATGAGGTGTGTATCCCCATCTGAGAATGTCTTGGTCTGTGCTTTTCTTGATTTGCCTTTGGGTTGTAGCTTGTGTTGGCACAGGGGCATACCCAGGGTTCAATGCTACAACAACTCACCAACAAAACTGTAACTACCGGCCCTTTCGGCAACACCTGCGAAGCCGATGAAGTCTCACCCGAGGTAGGGGTGGTTGTGAGACTCAGGTGTCTGCAACCTTAGTTGGGACACAGAACTATGATTATGATACTTAATAGAGCACTTAGCATCGTCAATTCCTCAATATGAAATCAATATCTACTTCGTCGATAAAACAAAGCTTCACAACATTCACACTGATCTAATGTATTTAAGCACTTAGCATAGGTAAATAGATCAGATCTAGCAGATCAAGCACTAAGCATATTCATACAGATCAGATCTGACATTCTCACATATCATTAGCACTAAGCATAAGAAGATTTATCTAATAATCTCAAAGCACTTAGGAAATAACATATAAATGCATCAGAACATTACACAGAGCAGAGTAACATAGTATTTATGTGGTTCACCCCCACCCTAGGGCTACGCCCACCAACTCTTCTTCTTTATTGTCTTCAGTCTTTCGGTTACAAGAACAGAGCCTCAAAACCCTTCTTCGCATAAGACAAAAGATCTACACAGGTCGCAAGATCCTTCTTCCTTGCGTTATAGCACAACACCTTCCACAGTCTGTTACAACCACTTGCACTTAGCTCTGCAATTCTCTTACAGTCATGCACATAGCATCTATATACCATACTTAGCACATAGCCATCTTGCATACACCACATAGATGCACTACTACTTCTATATTTCCTAAGAATCTATTTATATATTACAAAATAGGCCTAAACATGGGTAAACCCATGGGCCGACATCCCATTCTCGTTACATAATCCAAAAAACCCAAAAAGGACCCAAAAGGGGTCGAGATCCCATGATCTTTGATTCATCTTGCGCTCCTCCTTCGACAGGCTGTCGAAGTCCATAATAGGTCAACATGCTCAAGAATCTCCCAAAACTTGGTCAAGGGCCAACAACATGTTTCCAGTGTTGCAGGTCACAGTTCATTGCCACTTGGAGTTCCTGATGAGTAGATTTCCAGCTTCGTCAGGGAGATCTTATGGGGGTTTCTATCCACAGATCTGCCACTTTGAGAGTGGAAATATCTTGTATGTGATTTTCGTAGGATTGTAGATTTTCTTCCAATCGTAGAGGTGGCATTTCTGCCAGGAATCCATCCATAATAGGGCACTCTGTCCATTGTGAAATTCCCAGAAAGAATGTTCTTCTATGAGTGGTCGATTTTTCTAGGCCGCATTCTAGATGTTGGAGCCCTGAATTTTCCCCTGCATTCTTATAAGTTGACTTTGGTGCGTATTTGGGGCATATTTTCATTTCCAGAGTTTTTCTTAGATCTGTGTGGAGTTTTGAGCCATCTCCACCAAATTCTTGCTCCCATGGTGCTATTTAATTTACTAGGGTCCTGGAGGCCCGGACCACCTGAAGATTTGGGCTTGCGGACTTTGTCCCAGCTGAATGGGGCCCATTTTTTTTTCCGGGTTGTGTCCATGCCATAGAAATTTTCTTTGCATATTTCTTATTTTCTTTATGATTGATTAGGGGGCAGCTAGGGCTGAGAAGAGGTAAGTTGGGATGGCTTGGAGTATTGACTTTAAGAGAACGATTCTGGCTGGAAGGTTGAGGGAGTGAAAAGTCCAGTTGCTAAGATGGTTGGTGATGGAGAGTAGGAGAGAATCCCAGGATATGTTTCTGGTTGTTGAGTCAGAAAGAGGGAGTCCTAGGTAGCGAGGGCAGAGTGCAGACAAGGGTATTTAGAATTTGAGAAAGGTGATGTTGGATTTCCACAGGAGTATTCAAAAAGAAGAGCTATGATTTGGCCAGATTAAAGGTGGTGCCAGAGGCTTCACTGAAATCAGAGAGGATGGAGCTTAGTTTAATTGCTTATTGCACTGTGGGGGTGTTCATTAGTAGCGTGTCATCGACAAATTGGCTATGGGAGGATACCGGTTGTAATCCATGAAGGGGGAGGCCTTGGAGGGATCCATTTTGAATTGAGGCCTTGATATAGCGTCCTAGACCTTAAGCCATTATGAAAAAAAGAAAAGGGGAGAGAGGGTTGCCTTGTCTTATCCCTCTTGAGGCGAAGAAGGGTTGAGAGGGGACAACATTGATGAGGATTGAGAAAAAGGTTGAGGAAATGAGGTTCATTATCCAGGATACCCAATCCTTGATGAAACTGAAAGCCAATAGGATCTCTTTGATAATGTATTGCCAGCTTAATTTGTTCGGAGCTCTTTCATGTATTGCCAGCTTAATTTGTCAAAAGATTTTGAAAGGTCAAGTTTTAGAAGAATACCTGGAGTGCGAGTGATTTTGAGCGAGTGAATGATTTCATGGACAAGAATGACACTATCCATGATTTTCCTTCCTTCGACATATCATGATTTCTCCTTGGAGATGATGAAGGGTAGAATTGGCTTGAGTCTTAGAGCTATGACCTTGGAAATGACTTTGTAGATCACGTTGCAAAGAGCTATGAGTTTGAAGTTCCTTAGAATTGTGACTCTTTCTTCTTTGGTTATTAGGGTGAGGAAGGTGGCATTTATTGCTGGAACAACTTTTCCTGAGCTGCATGATTCCTCCACCAGCTGCCACACTTCCTCCCTTAACATTGGTCAATAGAAGTGGAAGAAGTATGTTGTGAAGCCATCTGGACCTGGAGCGTTTCCTGTGGGTAATTTTTGAATAGCTTGTTCCACTTCTGCTTGTGTTATTGGTGTCACGAGAGCCTCATTATGTTCCTGGGTGATTATAGTTGGGATATTTTGTGTCACCCGCTCTATTGCTGAGGTGCATTCCACCTTGGGTTCTGAGAGGAGATCCTTGTAGAAGTTTGCCAACTTGTGCATTATTTCCTGATGATTTAATAGGGTGTTGCCTTATGATTCATCCATATTCGTGATGTGATTGATAAGGCGTCTATGGATCATAGAATGGTGGAAGAATTTGGTGTTCTTCTATCCTTCGTTGAGCCATTGAACCCTTGATTTCTGTCTCCACAAGATTTGTTCCTGCTTGTTTTATTCTTCTAGTTTCCTTTTGAGTTCACTCTCCTCCTGCTGCTGAGTGATTGTGTATCCTGCTTGAATGAATTTTCCATAAAGGTTATGTAGTTTTTGTTCCAGTATTTTCCTCTCCTGGAAGATGTTCCCAAATACTTCTTTGTTCCATTTGCACACCTTTTGTTTAAAATGTTTGATTTTTTGCTGGAAGAAATACATTTTTGTACTCATCTGTGTTTCCACAGTGCTCAACCAATGACAGGATAACTCCTGGAAATTTGGATGTGAGAGCCAAAAATTTTCAAACCTGAAGGGTTTGAGCTTGGGGGTGGCAATAGTGTCAACCCAGAGTTGAACCGACCAGTGGTCCGAACCTGCCTTTGGGAGGATGTTGGAATCTACTAGGGGGCCTTCCAAGAGGAGAGTTTCTGAGATGAGGAAGTGATCAAGCCTTCTTGTTATTTGATGGTAGCCTGATCTTTTGTTGGTC
This sequence comes from Picea engelmannii, assembly GCA_009831015.1. NCBI lineage: Eukaryota > Viridiplantae > Streptophyta > Pinopsida > Pinales > Pinaceae > Picea > Picea engelmannii. The sequence goes on along the minus strand of ML820501.1, from coordinate 7,562 downwards.
CAAATGTAGGTGCCATTTCTATTCTCAATGTCCACCAGTCTGAGGTTCTCTATGAGCTCCTGGAATTTTGCGCTATCCTGCTCCAGGCACTTTCTTCTCCCTCGCTTCTCCTCCAGCGAGAGAATCATGTTGAAGTTTCCCCCTATTATCCATCACTTGCCCTCCGCTAGGGAACCTAGGTAAGCCAGGTTTTGAAGAAAGAGGTCTTTGTCTTGGTTGTTCTGCGATCCATAGGCATTTGTGATCATTCCTTCCTTCTCTGAGCCGATGGCACTATAGTGCGGTGTGATGGTGCACGGAGTGGAGAAGCCTTGATCACGGATGACTGTTGCAGTATTCCCCAGGATGACCAGGCCTCTTAAAGCCCCTTTTGAGTCTGTTTGATAGGATTCAAAATTGCACCAACATATTTTGATGATATCTTCTATAGTTTTCCCTACACATTTTGTCTCTTGTATCAGGAATATATCATGGTCTTCCATTTTGATGCAATTTCGGAGAATCATTTGTTTGGATCTTCCATTTAGGCCTCTGATATTCCAGGTGAGGATATTCATAGTTAAAAAATTGGTGGGTGGGAAAAGGAGCTCTCTGAGAGCTTGTGAATCTGTCTCAAGTTGATCATATAATTTCCCGCTTCCTTTATTAGCTGATGAGATGATTTTCTGCCTCGTCGCTTGTTTTCTTTTGAGTGTTTTTTGGATCTTGGTTTGGGTCTGTGTTGATCCCCAACCTTGACGTGGCCCCTGCTGATGAGTCCATAAATACTTTGTGAACTTTCCTAAGTTGGTCCTTTGGCAAGGTTTGAAGATCCTTCTTGTTGAGTGCTTCTTCTGACCTATCTAGGTTGATTTCTATTAGGTCATGCTCATCCATTTCCATGACTGTGTATTCCTCTCTTTCTGGTTCGTTCCCTGAGACTGGGTGAGTCTGTGGATCTGCTTGGTTTTTTGGGGTTTGATACTCTTGTGCGGATGGTCTTCCTTGTGCTTGTTGGGATCTGTCCTCGTAGTCTTATGGGGATTTTCCACTTCTTTTGCCTCTGGGAGGCGGTTGAGGGATTCAAATGAATTATTATTTAGGTTCTTTTTCCCGTTGTTGATAGTAGGCTTCTTCTGCACTTGTCTCCTTTGATTTTTCACCTGGGTAAATCCTTCCTTTGATTTATCTTCAGTTTCCCTCTTGGGAGGGGGTATTGAGAGCGCAGTCCCTGAAAAGGTGTCCATGTTCATGGCATTTTAGACATCTGAAAGGAATGTGTTCATAGTCTATGGTTTGGGCCCATTCCTCGTCTTGGTATTCTAAGGTAACTGTGCCTAGCATAGCTTTGGAGATGTTCATATAGACACATGTCCTTGCGTAAGAGGTGTATTTTCTCTGTTTGGTAGCTTTAGAAGATTTGACATATTTACCTAGTGTGTTACCTATGCCCAGTAAAATTTCCTCTAACCAGAACTCTTGAGGTAGGGAATAGAAGTGAATCCATACCAGTGCGTAAGCGAAGTTTTCCTTTCCTGGGCGAATCCATACCAGTGCGTAAGTGACATTACAGTAAGAGGGGGCTTTCTCCCCCCTTTAGTTCTCATTCTTATGTGGTGATTGGTACCAGGGTGCAGAGACAATCAAAAGTATGCAAAGGAGTTCAAACGTGGTCAAGGTGGGAGGGTAGCTAATGCATGTAAACCCTAATATTGCAAAGCTAAACTAGACCTATATAGCCTCAGACCTCACCTAACCCAATGTTCATATCCATATTAATATTAAGTCAACATGTTAATGTTTTAGAAACATGTATTTATGTATATTTAAGCAAATGAATATCAACAAAAATAGAAAAATATTGCTTATTTATATGGAATTATGAATAAAAACATATTAATTATGTTCATGCAATTTTTATTTTTTTATTTTTATGTATGTATCTTATATTCAAGATACAAGTTACAATATACTATACTACTCGAATGATTATTATTTAGAATAACTAAAAAAAATATATTTAATTCTACGTCAATTATATTATTCTGGGTGGTTGTTGTAAGCAATTGCATTGAAGTTTGATATAATTGAAGCAATTAATTAAATTAAGTAATAAAAAAAATATTTAAGTGTATCTATATTATATTATTGTTGATGGTTGTTGTATGCAATTGCATTGAAATTTGATATAATTAAAGCAATTGATTAAATTAAGCAATTATTGTATTGTTACATGAAACTTGCATTGTTATTCGTTTGTGGTGAGTGGTGAATTATATTTTTAATAATAAGAAGAAAAATATAATTTTTTAATATTAATATAAATAATAATATAAATTTTTTTGCTGAAATACTTTTCATTATGAATTAAAAACTCGCTTGCAATTTATTTATTGATTTTTTTTTTCATCATTTTTTAATTAAACAAATCAATATCAAAAACTAAACAAGGACTTAGGACGAATAGGAAGAAAACTATTTTTTTACTATTTAAATTTAATGGATATTTTTTTGTTTAAACATATCGACATGACAAAATTACAAGAAGTTTCCACATATTTTATGAGGGGATAAAAATAATAAAAAAAACAAAACCTAAAAGTGTGACATTTGCAAAATAATTAAAAAACAAAACTTAAAAGTGTGACATTTGCAAACATGGTATTTGAGTAATTTAATTCTTTTATGTTTTATGACTTTTTATAATATAGTATGTGGAGGACAATGTGGAGCTTTGCAAGAGTATGCGAGCTTCAAGGATTTCCTTTAAGCAATTCAAATAAAAATGCAAGCACCTTTTTAGAGCATGTTAGTACTCATAATTTTTTTATTTATAGAACATGTTAGTATTTATAATTTCTTTAACAAGCATGTCTTTCACTTGCAATATTTGAATCCACATATATAAGTAATAACTGGAAAGATTATATATTTCAATATAAATTAAATTATATACACATGTGTATTTGTGTATTTAGTTATAACATTTATAATAAGTTAACATGCTAATGTTTCATGAACATGTATTTGTATATATTTAAGCAAATATAGAAAAAAATTATTTGTTTTCATAGAATTATGGAAAACAAATATTGCTTGTCTTTATACCATTTTTATTATTTTATGTATCTATCTTATACTTT
>ML820500.1:67962-88692 GCA_009831015.1 Picea engelmannii | reverse complement strand
GTAGGCAATCTTGTCGAACTCCGTTAATAACTTTTTTGTTATGGTTTGTTGTTCTTTGTGCTTACATTCTGATCTACATTTTTTTATGATGGCTGCTATAATCTCTCATTAAGTTCTTCTTCTTTCCTTAATTCCTAATTGGTAATTGAACACATGCTTAAAACTTAACCAAGTATTTAAAGATGAATTTCGGATCACCTCTCTGTGGAAAAACCCAGAAGTTTCATCTCAATCCAACTCAATATACTCCATTTATGGCCAAAGTAAGAAAATGCCTCCAGTCTTAGTTTTTTTTTTTAAATTGATGGACAATTTTGCCTACGTAGAAATTTGCTGACGTGGATAATGACCTGAAAAAGACGTGGTGTTGACATGGCATCAACCACTGGCCCACCGGGGATTGCTTCCCTACTTCATGTTATAACAGCCCTGCAATATGCATTGTCAATCTCACAATCAGGTGAGATGTCAACTGTTGATCTGCCTAAATTGTCGACCCGACCGTAAACCATCGACCCTTTTCCTTTGACAATCGATTGCAACACATCTTTGAACCGACCAACCTTACCATTGATCGTCGATGATCTTCATTAGCAAATGAAACACTCTTTCAATTCAACCAACTCAACCATTCATCGTCAACCATCAACCATTTTTATTGACTGTCGAAACACTTCACTAATTTGGTTGAGCCGACCATCGACCGTTAGCCATTCCTATTGGTTGACGTTGCAACTATTGACATGGCATGACACATGGATGCTGATGTGGCATGAAACGTAGGCTCTAACATGGAATTCTGATTGGAATGGCATGACACATGGATGTCGATGTCACATGACAAATGGTGGTGATGTGGGATGACATGTCATCACCCTCCTTCCTTCATCGACCATCAACCTTTTCTCTCAAATGACCCAAACACCTCGTCGAATCGATCGACACCCAACCATTGGCCCATCGACCATCAAAAATTTCTCTTGCTCGATCGAAACACTTCTTCAAATCGATTGACACCCGACCATCAGAGATTCTCGTTGATGACCAAACACTTTTCCAATCCGGCCGACCCGACCATTAGTCGTCGACCGTCAATGATTTTTGTTAGAAATCAACACTTCGTCAATCCAACTGCCCTGACCATCGATGATTTATGTTGGTGACTGAACATTTTCGCCAATCCAGTCGACCCGACCATTGGTCGTTGACGATTTCCTTCAGCTAACTCTAACACTTAGAAAAAATTTCAACCAATCTCCGATTAATTTGGGTCATCGATCTATTATTCAAACTGATCTCGACCATTGATCCATCAAACTTCGCCCAACTCTACTAATGAGTATCGACCATCGATTTTCTCTCTTTTCCAAGATTCAAAAGAAAATCATGACCATCGATCTACTTCAACTTCAAAACGGCCGAAAACATATCTTGCTTGTCAATCTGATCCATTTTCCCAACCGTCGAAATTGAATCTTGGATGTCAATTCACTTCAACTTTCAAATGGTTGAAACCTTATAAGTTTGTAAATTTATCTGAATGAATCTAAGTCATTGATCTCGAGATAAAACATGATCTCGGTCGTTGATTCACCGAACTCTATCCAATGCTACAACAACCATTAAAACACGAAATATGACCTTCCAAGTTAAATTTAACTCTACAACTCTGAAGATCGATGCCCCGTGTCATCTTTGAGAGGGTTCTAAGGCAATTTCACTCAAAATTTACCCATTAATTTGGGGATTTCACTCAATTTTTTCTATGTTTTCCCTCAAATTCATCATAGACAAATATGCAACAGTGAATTTTGCCAAATTCACACTGGTTCTGGCCCATATAAGCTTAGTGTTTAAAACACAAGCTCTAATACCAATTTGTGACGTACCTAGCCACCAGGATAGGCCACGCTACATCAAAACGCCCACCAAAAATGCTCTGAGGCTAACTTGTTACATACCCAGTACAACAAATACCAAAATAATTTTCCGGGATACTGATATGAAATTTACGTATTGCCCGGGTACTTCCAAATTCACCCTCTTGGACTGATTTCAAATTTCTATGCCAATATTTAATTAATCAAGAACATAAATCCAAGCATGCAATTAACTAGAACATGCTAAGCCATAAAATAATGGTTAATCATGCCATGCATAACAATACCAAGCAAGAAGGCACATCAAAAATACATATTTCATAGATAAATAAATACACAACGGAAATATACATATGCAAGAAAACACAGAGAGCACTTACCATTAATTAAACCATTCACTAACTAGTTGTAGACCAACGACGTTCCTCCCGACCATAGACCCTGTTGTTCCAAATATCAACAGTAGGTCACCCTCGATCCAGGGCTATGAATCCACAAGGACAGGTCCTAGCTGACTCCACACACAACAATTAGCTAACATGCTCTCAGGTTTTCCTAACCACACAACAATCCTAATTTCCAGTTATCTTCCCCTTCAGCCTAGACAACCCAAAGAAATTAACCCCTTTCTCTGCCATGTAGTCCCTCAGGTTGTTCCATTTCTCTCCAGGACTCCAATGTTATTGGTCAAGACTCTCAATGTTGGAAACCCCAAAGATTCTCAACTATGAAGAATTATTCAGAACTACCATCAATCTCGTGCACACAAGCATCCATTCCCTCCTGGACTGATAAATAATTCCTCACAACCATCTAGGAATGACTCTCCTCCTCCAGCCATTTGTTTCCATGCCCAGAACAAGAGCACACAAATTAGAAAGAATGAGGAAGATGAGTGATTGAATTATTCCCAAATGAATGAGTGAATGAATCATTAACCCCCAAACAAACCAAAAGAGGGTTTATATAATTAAAAGAACCAAGAACCACATGGTCTCCCCAAGAAGCTCATGTAACCACTTCCCCCAATTAAAACCAAGATGGGTGAATAAAATAATAATAAGAGACTTAGCCCCTTTAGCCCCCTCTCTCATGGAATCATAGCCCCCTATCTCTCTTGTCCTTGCCTGTCCCGCAACCAACAATGTATTTTATTAATATATTAAAAGTATTACATTTCCTAGGCACTCCGACCCCTTTTCAACTTTACTGACTCACCAGCCTAATTCACATTTACATAAAACATTTTAGTTCATACGGATTAAAATTGGGGGTGTTACACCCTCTCTTTTAAAAATCATCAATACGAGGGTTATATTTCATTGGAATTACTCTCATTATATGTTGCATTTGTTCTTCTACAATTGTATTTCTCTGGACACTTACTTGTGATTCAATTGTAAAGGTTAAGGATCATTGCAAAAGTGGTTTGTCTTGACATTTTTATTGACCTTAATTGCAAATTTGTAGCCATCGTTAAGGGTGTAGGTGGAGAATGACTCAATCCCAGTACAAATGTATGGGTACAGACCCAATTTGTACTTTAGGCTTTTGAGATTTTCTAGTTTCTATAAGTGTATTAGGATAAACATAATATGCAACTATGACATGTAATTGTTGACAAATTGACCTTGTATCTGGTCAAGTTGTTGCCATTGCATATCTTGGTCGTAATAATATTCAATAAGATGAATATTCTTCATAAGAAGTTCATTAAGTCTCTACAAACAAGAAAATATGGATCATATCAGTGTTGTACATAAGCTTCCCACCTTCTAAATGCATTTGAGAAAATTTGAGAGTTGAAAAATGAGATCATTACTTCATTGGAGAACTGGAGAATTGAATCATGTGGAAAACATGCCTCGTATTACTACAACCATTTTTATAAAGTCTTTGCATTGATTTTTCCTTTAAAAGGGGGAAGGTTGTGATTTTCTTTCTCTCAAAATGGGTTATTACTGACAAAGGTTGATTGACCTATTAAAGCTCGTGTATTTGAGGTTGAAGGAGTTTGATGGATTTAATAGCTTCATGAGCTAAGCAAACTTTATGCTCAACACCTCAAACCACTTATTGAGCACTTCATTAATAAAGGTTTGCATAGACTCGATTGTGTCAGTATCCACCTTAGGAGGAAATTTTTCTTGTTGCTATGTGGGTTGATGGATACTCAATAATATGATATACTAAAGCAGTCAGTTGAACTCCATGCTTTGTATAAATTGACCTAGTTTAGATGGGCATACAATTTCATTACTTTGGTTACAAAGTGATATACACAACTTGGTATGCATACTACCGATGCATTCAATGTTGAGCTTTGGTCTACATCTTCTCTCAACTCGTTTAGAGTAATAATTTTTTAAGTACAAATCCCAACCCACTTTGATACCATTGATCTGCATCAATGCTCGTGAATATGATTTGGCTTGGGGAGAATTGAGAACCTATAAGAAATTTTTATGTTATGGAGTATAAGTGCAAGAGTATGAAAGAGATAATAAAATGACAAATAATTACAAAATAGAGTAGTACACCAAATTTGTCCTACCTTAATTATATACTTGCATTAATCAAATAATGAAAAACATACTTAGCTATAGTAGCAATACTAACACAAGAGTAAATATGCTTTGTAAGAACAAACCCCAATTCGATGCTACAAGGTCATTATGGAGGAACATCAAATATCATATTACAAGTCATCCCCAACTTGAGAAACTAATATGAATAATCAAGAGAACAAATAGTATCTAAGTACAAAGTCAATATCTACATATCCAGACAATTACAAATAGTCATGTTTCATTATTGCTAGGTGTTGCTCATTGGTTGAATGGTAACAATTATTAGTGTATTTGCCTTGTTAAGCACTACACTTTGAGCTAATGAAATATTTTGGCATTGTCATCATCGAGTGTTAGTGTGGTGTTAGTCAATGTTTTGTGTCATTTTTGAACTATATTGGTGTTGTCGTCACCGAGCATTATTTTTAGTTTGTCCACTATGTAGTGTCAAGGTAAGTCAGGTCAAAAGTGACACATTACAAAACAAATGTAAGGTTTTTTTTTTTTTTTTTTGAAGAGCTTTTGGTGGACGACATGACTTTCATTCGTGGACTTGTGAAAGCAAATTTTGGCTAAGCAATCATGATAGGGGGGATCTAATTCGCCAAATTTACCTAGGGATTGCATTTGATTCATCCACATGATATGATTCCTTGTGGGAGAAAACCATGAGGTTCTAGCATGTCACAAGTTGGAATGAAACCTAGGTGGGATGGATTACGACATTCCATGTTAATCATATAGACTAGACCTCGTTGAAATTGTAAGGGTTTTGATTACTTCTATAACAACCCTCCTAAATAAAATATTAAAAGCGTCTCTATATATCTCTGTCCACTAGAGGGGTATAAACTTGCTCTAACATTAGTAGTTAACTATTCTCCACGAAAACTATAATCACCTGGCGATCTTCAATGTCCACCATCGATGTTGTGCCTCGGGCACAACTTTACAAGAGAAAGTTTACTAGTATTCCTACTTTAATGTTTAACAATTAGGTACTATGTAATAAATACATGTATGTTAGATTTGCGAATAGGTTAGCTAGTTTTTTTGGAAGTTCTTCCTAGAAACCTAAGATAAACATTGCAACTAGCCCAATGGTGTTACAACTTGAGCACTACAAGTGGCTTGCTTTCATGGATGAGACAATCCTCAAGAGAAAACTAATGATCCTAGAAAATTTTGTTTGGCCAATCTACTACCACATGGCGTATTACACTATCAAATCACTTGGAACTTTCACTTGGCCCCAACCACTTATTCGTGTATCCAGGTGAATTGAACCTTATGGGTGGCATCACATGCCACCATATTCCGTATTGAATGATCTCTACTTGATAGGAATTCAACAACCACCATTTTATATAAATTAGTGACCAAGAGCTCGATGGGATAGCTCGAGAGGTTGAATAATTTAAGCTTCGAACATGAGGTCTTAGGGTTGATCGCTTGCACTTGCTGCCTTTGTTGTATGTCTCACTTAATGTCCCTACCATGTGAGGTGATGTAACCAATGTCGATGAGTTTACACTGGGTACCATTTGTGAAATGTATGGAAATGCTCGAGGGTTTTCCATAAGGTTTTCCTTGGGAAAAAAAGAAACAAAGGGGATTAATTGGGATATATAGTCACAATCCATTTTGATCACTTATATTTTCTTCATGCATGTGAGAAGGGTATATTCAGGATAACAATGTGCATCTTGATCTATTAATCGATATAACAATGACAATCTTATTGTATCTTCGTGGTTGTTCTCTTTTGACACACACTCATGCAAATACTGCTTATTATTTGTGGCTACTATCCTTCTCATGTTTGGTTATATTGCACAAATATTTTTGTTTTAATTTGTGAGGGCATAATAATTGGCCTAATACAAACCAATCATCAGTGTTTCATACAACATTGCTACCCTTCTCTGATCCAGGTGGATATCGGTGGCCACCCACCTATTCCAACTGGCTCAAAACAATTTTCTTGCAATTTACTATTTTTAGCAGTTTTTTGGGTCCTAAACTTTCGGGGCCATTTTGAGGGCATAAACAATGTTTTTTCGTGATCAGGCACCTTGTCGATCCCTAGAGGTATGATTGAGCCCCCAAAATGAAGCTCCTTGTTGGTACCTTTCTAACAAGCTATCGTGCGCCCCAAAAGACGATTGTATGCCAAAGTTACGCCCTCGGGAAGTTGATACACCAAACTACCAAAAACGGGGTCCACAAACATGTTGGCTTTTCATCTTCCGGGGTGAGGGTTTTGGATTTTATTTATGTTAAAAATGCATTGGGAGTCTCATTGTAATTATCATCTTCTTGCGATTGAGCATAGCCATCACATATCTTCTAAGAGATAAGTTGCCACCATTCTAGCGAGTCTTTCACTCTATATTTCTACAGTTTTGTACATTTTGCTCGTTAATAGAAATTGTGTATTACTGTATCTTTGTGTTTATGGTTATATCTATGATATATCTCTGTTACATTATTGTATATTTGATATATATCTGTACATTTATTTATTATATCTCCACTCTCATTTCATGCCGAAAATAATCCAAATCAATGGTATCAGAGCAGGCTGCTCTTGATCGTTTTTCAGTGCATGTCCCCGATGAGGTCTGAGTATAGCGAGTTGGGTATCGAGCTTATCTCTCTTGAGAACAATCACTCTTGCACGCCCAAGAAACCCTCCATGGCAGAAGAAAATAAAGACGATAGATCATAAGATTATATTAATTTGTTGCTTGAGCAAGCTCTCACGCGACAAAGGGATGAAATGATGGATAATTTTTCTCACATCCTTCAATCTCTGTCGATAACAACAGATGCGTTTTCATCAAGCGACTAGTTTGGAGGCACCTCTCCTTTTAAGGTACAAGTTAATTTTGATATTCCCGTATTTTAAGGTCGGATAGATGTGGATGCCCTAGAAAAATGGTTAAATCTGCTAGAAGGTTATTTCTTTGTTCACAATTATTTCGATAGGGAAAAGATCACCTTCGCACTCCTTGAGGCTCTCCCCCATGTCAAACATTGGTGGGAAACTTACAGGGAAAAAAAGTTCCACATAGGAGTCTGGAATATATGGGGCCGATCCCACTTGAGATTTTTTTGTGGATGTGGTCAAGGAACAATATTACCCTGTTGGTAACTATGCCGACCAATACATGTGATCGACCACAATGTGACAAGAGAGGGGACAAATAGTGTCAGAGTTCACAAATACTTTCCATACCTTGCACACCAAACTGGGTATCAAATACTCTAAGCGACATCTGGTTCTGAAATACCGCGGGGCTCTGCATAGGTACGTCAAATCCGAAATGGATTTCCTAGACATCTCATCACTGGGAGCTGCCTATTGATATCTTGTCAAAATTGAGTAGAAATTTAAGCACCAGAACAAGCGAGAGTTTGAGTATGCAAATCTGCAACAACCAACGTATGGTAAAGACGACTCTAACAACCAACCTTTATAAAACCAATCCAAGCCACATGAAAAGAAAGGAACAAAAAGACGAAGAAGGACACCGAAAAGTGGTTTCAACAAAATCCCCTGGCACAACACTGATGAATGTCGATCAAAACAATCATTGGTGGTCGAGATTAAAGAAAAGGAGTCAAAACTCGATTCATAAAATAATGGGAGAAGACAGATCATCGACACAGACCCGATTAATACTATTGCGACTGCAACAATTCAACCAGAAAAACTAGCAGATCTTGAAGAGGGGGATCACCTTTTTCATTCACATATGTGGATGAAGGGGACCCCGATGTATTTTATTGTTAATAGCAGAATCTAGAAGAACCTCATCTCAGCAGAGGTCGTCAAACAATTGGGATTGTTGACAACATTGGGTGGCTTCTCCAAGGACGAGATCATCGTGTCAATCAACAATGTCGCTTGTCATATGGCATCAATCCCTTAAAGGATGAGGTATTATGTGATGTTGCCCCACTAGATATAATATCCCGTATTTGGCTAGTCTAGGAATCTCTACTAATATGTGTGTATGATTAATGGTTTACAACATATAAATGAGCATACAAATGACAATTACGACAAAACATTGCACAACTTATATTATGATATCTCTACAGAGTACAAATGTCGAATGCGGCTGAATAAAATGAATCATTCGTCTAGATCAATGACAAAAGGATCTTATCTGGAATACAATAATGAAACTAAACGATAATACCTGATAATAGATGAACACTGCGGGACCAATGGATGATCTGGAGTTCTGAAATCTCACACAATAACTGTTGCAAGTTTGAAAAGCTTGCCCCGATGGATAGATCTCTCAGATCGGCTTGGAAACTGTCCCAAACAATGTGCCTTGTTGTCGCTCTCACTCCTGGTGACTGACCGACCCCTTTGTTGGTGTGCTTAAACCCCAGATGGATCCCCCCAAGGGAATGTGCCCCTCTGCTACTGGAAAAATGTGCCCTAGTGATTCCACCAATGAAATCAACTGATATGTCTCAAACGGATCGCCCTGGCCTACTTTGAAATGGGTCAGAAGGGTTTCCCTAGATATGATCTGATGATCGCTCAGGAACCCCGAATGTGTCCTCCTTAAGTACCACACTCCCAAATTCTAGAAAATGCACCCGAAATTATTCCTCTGTCGAAATCTGACAAGAAACCAGGAAAAAGATGCGCCTGGCCTTCCTCTCAATTGAGTTGGAGGGAAATCTCTGAACTCTCCCTGAATATAACAAGTCGATCCACTAAACCTCCTCAGAAGTTATGCCCTCTCCCTGAACAAGTGCACCCCTACCACTGAATCATGTAGAATTGTTGCTTAAGACTGATGGAAGACCTGTGTGACCTCCCCAGTGACTAGGGTGTGTCTCTCAACACCGAAATCAACCACTGGTGTATTCCTCCTGGAATCCAGTAAACTATCTCTCCTGAGATGCACCTCTCTCCTCAATGACAAGTCAAAATCTGCATAATGATGAATTAGGTCGCTTTACCTTCTCTAATAGCTGCCTGAAACCCTAATTCATTGTTGACTCTATTTTCAGCTCATCTGTTCTATTTTTAGCTCAAGTTGGCTTAAAAGTGCTTTTAGCCACTTTTAGTTGAATGTGACTTTCAAATTATAACAGCCTTGGCTGGAGTGACCTCTAGTAACCCTATTTACCCCTTTATGGCCCTGGCTATAGTCTAACGGGGTTGTTTAGAGCATTAAGCCTCCTCTCTGGAGCTCCTATTTGGAAAGGGACAATACAATCCTCCCTTCTCGAAATTGCTTGTCCTAAAGCAATACCAATCCAGGGTGTTGCAACACCTACTCGCTCTCCCAAGTAACATCCTCTACTAGAATCCCTCTCCATCTGATCAAACACTCTCTAATGACCCTGCTCAGTTTTCGCTCTCGAAACTCCAGTATCTCCTCTAGAACCAACTTTAATTGTCCCTCCTCATCCAATGGGGGAAACTCCTCTAATGTTTTGATGAATTGTCCAACCGCCTTCTTGAGGCAAGATATGTGGAACACGCTATGAATCTTTCTCCCCCTCTGGAAGCTCTAGCTCATAAGCAACCTCGCCTACCTGACACATGATCCTATAAGGTCCATAAAATATGGGCTTGAGCTTCTAGGCCCCACTCTTCTTCAAAGATGTATGTTTGTAAGGTTGGAGTCTCAAGAAAACCAAATCTTCAACCTCAAAGTTGTGGTCTATCATGTGCCTGTCCGCACTCATCTTCTGTCGATTCTGTGTTGTCTACAGGTTCTCTTTTAGCAATTTGAGAATCTACTGACTCTCTGTGATCCAATCCTTGGCCTTGGGAGCTCTGCTCTCCCCAAAAACTAAGTCTATCAAAGTGGGAGCATCATAACCGTACAATGCTCGGAAGGGTGTCATACGAATGGACATGTGGAAAGTGGTGTTGTACCAATGCTCCCCTAAATGTAGCCACCTGGCCCATGTTTTCTATTGTCCACCCACATAGTTCCTCAGATACCCTTCAACCCACTTGTTGACAATCTCGGTCTACCCATTTGTCTGAGGGTGATAGCTGGTGTTAGGTGTCAACTTTGTCCCCACCAATCTAAATAGCTCCCTCCAGAATGTCCCAATAAACTGACTATCCCTGTCACTTATGATGTTCCTCGGCAACCCATGAAGTTTGAAGACCTCTCTGAAAAATAACTCGGCTACATGAACTGCGATGTACTATGTCGGTATGGCATAGAAGTGAGCAAACTTGGTCAATATGTTGACCACTACATAGATGCAGTCCTTACCCTGGACCTTGGGTAGGCCTACGTTGAATTCCATCGATATGCTCTCCCATTTTTTCTCTGGAATGGGAAGTGGATGAAGTAGCCCTGCTAGAAGCATATGCCCTAACTTGTTATGCTGACAAGTCACACACTCACCAATGTACCACATAACGTCCTGTTTGAGGCCTTTCCATGACAACCTCTCCCTGATCTTCCTGTACATTTTGAAAAAACCCTGATGGCCTTCTAGTGGCGAATCATGAACTACTCTGATGATATTCTTCTTGAGCCTTGAATCCGGTACTAAGTAGACTCTGTCCTTGTAGAATATGAAATCATCAATGACCTTGTACCTGTCATCCTAAATCTGTCCATCCAGTACCTCAAAAGCGAACTTGTTCTTGGAATATTCCACTAACAAGGGGGATTTCCAATCTATCGAAATCTCCATCAAAGAACATGCCACAGGTGTCCTAGATAGTGCATCGGCCACAATGTTCTTCTTCCCCTTGACATACTCCATGTCGAAGTCGAATGCATGTACCTTCGTCACCCATTTCTATTGGCACTCACTAAGGTCCTTTTTCTCAAGGAAATACTTCAAGTTGTTGTGATCTATTTTGACCACGAATTTGCTTCCCACCAAATATTGTTTGAATTTGGTTAAGGAATGCATGATTGCCAACATTTCCTTGTCATAAATGGAGTACAACCTCTCGGGTTGACTGAGCTTCCTTCTCTTAAATAAAATGGGGTGACCTCCTTGCATCAAAACTACCCCGATACCCTCGCCATACACATCATACTCTAGTGAAAATGCTAAAGTGAAGTCTGGTAATGCTAACACTGGACATGTGCCCATGACTTCCTTCATGTGATCAAATTATTTTTGTGATTCATCGGTCTAGATAAAAGCCCCATGCTTGGTGAGATATTTCAGTGGTGCTCCAAGCTGAGAAAAACCCCTGACAAACCGCCTGTAATAGATACATAACCCGAAGAAGCTCCTCAACTCTGTAACATTCCTAGGTGTTGGCCAATCCAGAATGACCCTGATCTTCTCCTAGTGTACCTGTACCCCCTATGCATTGATTATGTGTCCCAAGTTAAGTAGCTCTATCATACTGAACTCACACTTGGACTCTTTGGCGTATAGTGACTGGGCCTCCATGATGCTCAATACCTCATCCAAGTGCCTCATATGCTCCTACCATGTCTTATTGTAGAATAAGATGTCATTGAAGAAACCAAGACTGATTTCCTCAACTGATCCTTGAATATGTGGTTCATGCAAGACTAAAATGTAGTCGGTGCATTGGTTATCACAAATGGCATAAACAAAAACTTGAAATGACCAAAGTGACATCGAAATGTCGTCTTCTCTATGTCTTGCTCTCGGATGATGATCTGATGATACATAGAGTGTAGATCAATCTTCGAGAAGAAAACTGCCCCATGCAGTTCATCCATCAACTCATCAATGCGAGGGATAGGATATCGATTCTTGATGGTTTTCTTGTTCAAGGCCCAGTAATCAATGCACATCCTCATGGTACCATCCTTCTTCAAAACTAAGACAACTGAAGAAGCGAATGGACTCCTATTAGGTCTAATGTGTCCCATTGCTAGCAATTCCTTAATTGCTTTCTCTATCTCATCCTTGAACCTCCTAGGATGATGATAGGGTGGTGTGATAATAGGTTTGGCCCCCTCCTCCAACTCAATGGTGTGCTCAAACCCGCTGTCAAGTGGTCTCCTTGGTGGAATCGACCCAAAAACCTATTGATTTCGTCCCAACAAGTTCCTGATCTATGTCTGATACTACTATCGACCCTATGAATCCTTCCACGTATTGATCAAGTACTCTGCGACATATTCTACCTCCCCATGTCTGAATATACTCTCCATACTCTTGGCCGAAACTGTCTTGGGTGCTCCTGTAGACATGCCCCTCAGAACAACCCTCTTCTTGTCATTGTCTCTGAACCCCATCTCCAAGGCTTGGTAGTTGGTGGTGATTTTGCCCAATGTGATCATCCATTGGACTCCCAATACCACATCTATGTCAGATAGGTTAACCACATAAAATGTGTCTGTCACTGTGTAGTTGCCTAACTTTATCTCCAAGTCAGAACTCTATCTAGACACTCCATTGTATGGTTATCTGCTACTGCGACATCAAACCCCTCAAACTCCTCTATCCGAAGTGCCTTTCTCGATACCAATGAAGCATCAATGAAGTTATGGCCCCACCATATATCATGGCGATTTCCCATTGTCCCTGGATCGTCCCTCTGATCCGGGGCGTATCATACCTAGGAACACCAGAAAGGGTCGCTATCACTCCTCCCTTTGTTGGTTTTCCTTTGTTACCCTACTCATGAGGTTGTGGAACTACTAGTGGGTGGGTCGTTGTTGGTGTTGGTAGTCTACGAGGAGGCTGCTCCTCTGTCGGTGTTGGCTCCTCCTCTCAGCTAGTGGATCTACTGTCATGCTCCTCCTTCTCACTGTCCACACTGTATGTTGCCACCTCAATATAATGAATCTCTCCCTTGCCCATGCACCTGTGGCCTGGGACCCAAGGGTCTTTGCAGGTGAAGCAAATATTCTTCCTCATAAGATCTCGCCTCGTCTCATCATCCAACTTCTCCTTGCTCTTCCATTCTCTTTGGAATGGCTTCCTGTCTCAGTCCCTCTGTGGTACGAAGGGTTTGGAAAAGGGTTTAGTCTTTGGCGCAGAGTTTGCCAAATCTCGAGTGCATAAGATGGCATCCTGCAAGGTGTGAGGCTTATATGCCTTCACCCATCCTCTAAAGGGTTATGTGAGACCCTCTGTGAATAACATGATCATCCCGGGCTCAGATATATCTGCACTACTATTGCCACCCGCTAAAACTCTGTGATGAATACCTCAGCTGTGCCAATTTGTCTCAACTGGGCCAGATCCTTGAAATGGATATCTGGATCCTTCCTGTCAAACCTGTCCACAAGTCTCTCTCTGAACTCCCTGTAGGAGGTGATGTGATTGTGTCCCAACTTCACCAGTCCATGATGTCACC
Source organism: Picea engelmannii (assembly GCA_009831015.1). Lineage (NCBI taxonomy): Eukaryota > Viridiplantae > Streptophyta > Pinopsida > Pinales > Pinaceae > Picea > Picea engelmannii. The sequence continues at coordinate 74,929 of ML820500.1, read as the reverse complement.
ATTCGTGTGCCTCACCATCCAAGTGTAGGGTAGCGAAACTGATGGCTTCTATCTCGGTCATCTGGTTGAGCTTGTAGTATGTGTCTAGCTTTTCTACCCAAGCTCTGGATGTGCATTTGGATGATCCCTCAAAAGAAGGTATTGTGAGTTTACCAATTTTTCTGATGAAATCAATGTTATGCCCCTGTTGTTGTTGTTGTCCTCCTCTTTGAGGCTCTCTTAGGCAGTTCCTAAGTCCGAGTCCACAATACTTGACCAGGGTCATGTCCTGATGGAAGTCACGACCCAATGTTGCATATTCCCTCTTGTACTATGCAATCTCCTCCGCCTGAGTGGGTGACCTTTGTGCTATCGACTACTGTGTTGTTGTTGGGGTTGCCCTCTTAAAACTGGGGAGCAATGGCCTAGGAGTCCTACTCGAAGAGATGTATGTGCGAGTAAGTGACTAGGGTCTACTACCTACCCCTGAGTTCCCTTGTGTTGCATGTGAGGTTTGTGTGCCCACTATAGCCAATCTATCAGCCATATGCGCCAAAGATTGAGTCATGGCCTACTGACTGACTAATAGATTGTTGAGTACCTGCATGAAGGTTGCCTCTGGTTCCATGGGGGCCTTACCATTTCCCTTTGGTCTCTCATATATGTGTCCTAACATCCTCTCTGCCTCAACCTCATCCTCACACTCTGCCCTTCTCTCTACTTTCCTCCGCACCTCTTCCTCTTCCTCTGAGATGGGAGGAAAAGGGGGAAAATTAGATCTAGGTCTTCCCTCCTTGCGTCTGTTGTAAGTGACATATTCATCACCTATGTGCTCACAACCCCCTCGGTCCTCTGTTGCATTCATCGTCTTTAGTCACAGGCTGACATGACTAAAGCTATGATACCACTGTAATATCCCAGATTCAGTTAGTCTAGGAATCTCTGCTAATATGTGTGTATGATTAATGGTTTACAACATATAAATGAGCATATAAATAACAATTACAACAAAAGACTGCAAAGCTTATATTATGATGTCTCTGCGAAGTACAAATGTCGAATGTGGCTGAATAAAATGAATCACTCGGCTAGATAAATGAAAAAAGGATCTTAGCCGGAATACAATAAGCAAACTAATCGATAATACTCGATAATAAATTAACACTACAGGATCAATGGATGATCTGGAGCTATGGCAACTCACATGGTAACTGCTGCAAGTATGGAAAGTTTGCCCCGATGGCTAGATCTCTCGGATCAATTTGGAAATTGTCCCAAATAGTGCACCCTACTGTCTCTCTTGATCCCGGTGACTGATTGACCCCTCTGCTGGTGTGTCTAGACCCCAGATGGATCCCCCTGGGGGAATGCACCCCTCTGCTACTAGAAAACTACGCCCTAGTGATTCCACCGTCGAAATTGGCTGATATGTGTCTAAAACTGATTGCCCTGGCCTACTGTGAAATGGGTCGGAAGGGTTTCTCTGGATCTGATCTGATGATTGCTCGGGAACCCCGAATGTGTCCTCCCCAAGTGTTGCACTCCCAATGTCTGGAAAATGTGCCCCAGATGATTCCTCCGTCAGAATATGATGAGAAACCAGGCAAAAGATGTGTCTGGGCTTCCTCTCAAATAGATCAGAGGGGAATATATGAAATCTCCCTGAATGTGACAAGTCGATCCACTAAAACTCCTCAGAAGTTGTGCCCTCTCCCTGAACAAATGTGCCCTTGTTTCTGAATCCTGTAGAATTGCTACTAAAGACTGATGGAAGACCCATGTGACCTCCCCGGTGACTAGGATGTGTCTCTCAACACCGAAATCAACCACTGGTGTATTCCTCCTGGAATCCATTGAACTATCTCTCCTGAGATGCACCTCTCTCCTCAATGACAAGTCAAAATCTGCATAATGATGAATTAGGTCACTTTACCTTCTCTAATAGCTGCCCGAAACCCTAATTCATTGTTGACTCTATTTTCAGCTCATCTGTTCTATTTTTAGCTCAAGTTGGCTTAAAAGTGCTTTTAGCCACTTTTAGCTGAATGTCACTTTCAAATTATAACACCCTTGGCTAGAGTGATCTCTAGTAACCCTGTTTACCCCTTTTTGGCCCTGGCTATAGTTTAATGGAGCTGTTTAAACCATTAAGCCTCCTCTCTGGAGCTCCTATTTGGAAAGAGACATTACACTGGATGTCTGTGATGTTCTTTTGGGCCAACCATATATGTGGAAGCGCCATATTATTTATGAGTCTCGACCCCGTAGTGCCATTGTTACTATGGGGGGTCATCTCTATAGGATACTAGAGGTAGTTCCAATTACTGTCCCACGTAAACAATGTCGCAAGTTAGTATCTCATACTACAAAATTCACCTTCTTCACAATCTGTTCAAAAGGTGAACAGAAGGACACTACAACCATTGCAGACTTGATCAAAGCACCTTCTATCCAACAAAAGTAGGTCGACAAGATTGAAGCAAAGCGCAATGATTCCTTATTCACACAGACATATCTGTAGCCAGATTGGTTAAAAAATTTCAACCCTTCCAACATTAGGTTCTCGACAACCTTCCATAAGCCAAGTAGCACAACTTCTTTAGCAAGGAAAGCAACTCACCAAGGTTTAGATTCCACAAACGCTTCCCCCTCTCCCCCGTGAACTCAACATAATGGAGACCATTTCTTCCTAAGGAGGGAGGATTGATCCAGGTGGATATTGGTGGCCATCCACCTATTCCAACAAGTTCAAAACAGTTTTGTGGCAATTTACTATTTTTAGTAGTTTTTCGGGTCGTAAACTTTCAAGTCCATTTGAGGGCCTAAATGACGTTTTTTCACGATCAGTCACCTTAATGATCACCAAAATAATGATTGAACCCCCAAAATTAAGCTCCTCATTGATACCTTTCCAACGAGCTATCGTGCGCACGAAACAGAGTTCGTATGCCAAAGTTACGCCCCCGGGAAGTTGATACACCAAACTACCCAAAATGAGGTCCACAAACCTATTGCCTTTTCATCTTCTGGGGTTAGGGGTTAGGGTTTTGGATTTTATTTATGTTAAAAAGTCCTTTGGAGCCCCATTGTAACGATCATCTTCTTGCGAATGAGCGTAGCCGTCACATCTCTTCTCGGAGATAAGTTGCCACCATTCTAGTGAGTCTTTCACTTTGTATTTCTACAGTTTTTTTACATTTCGCTCATTAATATAAATTGTGTATTGATGTATCTCTGTGTTTATGGTTATAACTTTGATATATCTCTATTATATTATTGGATATCTGATAGATCTCTTGTTGGCCCTCGACCAAGTTTTGAGGAAACTTTGGTCAGATTTGGCCCACTTTTGGACTTCAACACGTTGGTCAAAGAAGGAGTGCCCAGGCGGAGCTGAGATAACGGATCTCATCCATTTTTGAGGGTTATGTGGACCCAGTAAAGGGTCCTCTATGGTTTTGTAACGGGTTTATGGGATGTCGACCCATGGGGTTTTCCCATGTTTAGGCCTTATTGTAAGGGTTTGTAAAGTATAAATAAAGGGGAATGTATTGTAGAAGTAGGGAAGTGAATGTAGTTATGTGTGAATAGAGTTGCTTTGTGCAAATGAATGTATGTGCATGATTATGATTTTGTAGAAGGTGCAAATACTGTGATAGAGGGTTTGGCTTTGTGCATTTGACCTAGTTTTGGAAGGAGGATCTAGTGCTTAGTGCGTAGATCTCCTGTTTGGTGCAGAGCTCGACTCTGTGGCTTAGTGCACAAGAGTGACTGAATATAAGATCTTGGCGAATAATAAAGAGGAGAAGCGGTTTGTGGATGTAGCCCCACCTTGGGGTGAACTACGTATATATGGTGTCTCATGGTTTGCTTTGTACTGTGTTATTTCTGTTATGAATCTGCTTAGTGCTTTGATTGTGATGTATAATAGATAGATCTTTTGTTGCTTAAGTACTTTACTTGTGTTAAGGGTAAATGAATGCTAGATTTAACCTATAATGCTAAGTGCTCAGGATATATAATCATTTGTTGCTACTACACCGATCTATCCTTGATTATGCTCTGGGATGTTAAGAAACTAATGGATGTCACCTTCTAAGCGTTAATAGAATACTCTGTGAAGTGATTTTATCACATATCTATGTCCCAGCCTGGTTACAGATAGTTGCGTCCTGTAACCCCCCTACTTCTACCTCGGGTGATACTTCACCTGCTTCACAAGTGTTGCCGAAAGGGCCGATAATCGGGGTTTTGTTGGTGCGCTGTTAAGCGTTGAACCCTGGGTCTGTCCCTGTGCCAACATATTTGTACATTTCTTTATTATATCTTCGCTCTCATTTCATGCCGAAAATAATCCGGATCATTCTCGATGCAATACATTAATCAAGAATAGAAAAAGAAACAACATGCCAAATTCTCCTTACTACTATTTCAATGTCACCATTGTTTATATAATGTTATGAGATGAGAACTTGTTCCATCTTTAGAGAACCGTGATAAAATTATTGATGCGATGATGACTCAGGAAGCTAATCTCCCCCAAGAATGTCAATGTACAAAGACTCATTTGACAAGCAAAAGGAGACATGAATTTGATTATTCATATCAAGAAAGGGACCCCATTTATGTAGCTCCAACGGATAAAGAAAAACAAGTAATGTCGATTCAATCTCCTACAAGCTTGAATGCCCAGTTGCATTGAAATTACATTGAAATTAGGCACTATAAAGTGAGAAGGGGTAGAAATGAGGAAGTGAAATCTTCCCTTTGTAGCTAGAGACATTTGCACCATGTTTTGAAAATCAATCACACTGGGATGTGGCTTCATTAAATAAATCCATAATTAGTTATTTAAATGTAGACATAGTTTAATATCATTTGTAAAAAGTAGCTATGTATTGCTAGGAGAAAACACGTAGCTATGCATTGCTAGGAGAAAACACTCATGATTATGAATTGTTTTTGGTAATACAATTTTTTGAGTTTTTATTTACCTTCTAAAAATGACATAATGTGACAACAATGAATTGAGGGGGTCGACCTTTAATCTTGTAACAAATTGCCCTTTTGTTGCTAGAATATGACAATAAAATTCCCATCGATCGAGAACCCTCATCAAATTTTTGATGAATTTTCGATAAGCTGGATTAATTCAAAAGTGGACAAAATCCAATGGACATTGTTTTTCCATGCATGTAACTTGAATCATAGTGGATATCTACTCAATTCTATACTAAATTCTTATCATATTTATGCTTTGAAAACAATTTTTTGTTAATAATTCTTAACGATAAAAGAATACAAGCCTACATAGATACTTAAAATTAATTAATTAATTATATTATATTATTAGTTAATTATGATTGTATAGTATAGTATAAAGGAGAGATATATCAAATAGCATATTAAAAAAATAATAATTATTTAAATATATTTTAATCCAGACCTATCAAATATTGAGAAAAAACCAATAAATTGATTATTTTTAAAAAATGCACTTCCATAAATTATATACCTATCATCATTATCGAAGATGCGAAGGCACTTCTCCATTCAATGTCAACCGAGAATATAATATGATTTTGGATTTCCTAGGAATTATATAAACAGAAGTTTCATCGGCGTATAAATTCTCCGCGCCGTCGACAGACGTCAATGGATATGTCCTATAGTTGTGAAGAAGTTCCAAAGGTACCAACTATTTGCTATTTCAGAGACAGAGGAGAAGTAGCGTTGAATAAGAATAAGACTCAAGCAGATAGCCATGGCGGAGCATATTCATACAGACCAGAACGACAAGAGTAAGTAATCATCTGACTTTGTATTGCATAAGAAATGAGTTTATTATAGGGGTACACACCATAGCATGGCTTCGGTTCTGTGGATTCAAGAAGGAAATGGGAAATGTAGTCAAAGAAAGCCATACTAGTATAATGTGCCATATTATTTTCTGAAATAATGAGAAAAAGGCTCAATTCAACTTGTGTTTTATCATTAAATTACTGGGAAAACATATGATGGTTTAGGGTCCAGGGTTTTTATTACCATCAAATTTGAGCAAACTTCGGAAATGCATTCGTTAGAAAGGGAGAATTTTGTTTAATTGGAAAATTATACGGCTATCAGTAGTGGGGCCATATTATCATTGTGATCGAGGCACATCTTCAATGTGATTAACTCTCATAACAAGAAAAAAGGAATTGCATTTGCAGCGAGTGTTTGATATATCGGGAATACATGTAGTGCAAAACATGTGCAGACAGGTATCGTGATAAGTGTTAATACTATTCATCTAAACCCAGGTCTGATATGGACCACGAGTTAGCAAAGTTTAAGGTTACATATTACCCAATATTGATACATCAGACATTTGTGTAACATGAGACCTGCATTGTTTCAAGGCCCAATTGTGTAACTCGAGACTTGCATTCTCGAGTTTCACTGCCTTGAGGTGCATATCGGATCCAGAGTCCATATTCAGTGAACCCTATGCACCGTTACATACACGGGCACGCACATAAATGAAGTGTTGATGATGCACTGTCGCCCCCACCCGGGCTGTAGAATGCACCTTTTGGAATTCATAAGGGTGATGTGGAACTGTAAACATGCTTCATAAGGGTGATGTGGAACTGTAAACATGCTTGTACATGATGCAAAATAAAAATACATTAATATTTTATCCTTAGGAAAAATATATATTGAGTACTCATCGTTTCGTTCATGCTTAGGAAGAAATTGTCCCCAATATTTGTCAAAGACGTGAAATTTATTGTTTGAACGTAGATTGGAAAATCCACTTGGCTTGAGAAGGTAGAATCCCTTTCATGTCAATCAGGTCTGCTGTTATTTGCTTCTTTCTCATGGTGCTTGTTCTAGTATCAAATGATGTATACTTTGAGCGTAGAGATTGGAATTTCAGAATAACATCATGCAGTTGTAGCACATGGACCTCCTCTTCCAAATGTGTGTGTGTTAGAATTAGGGA
>ML820500.1:28750-39253 GCA_009831015.1 Picea engelmannii | reverse complement strand
TGCTCTCGGTACTCCATGTCTAGGACCTGTGGGCCTCGAGACATGATCTCCTAGTTATCCCTAAAAAGTGGGGATAACAGGGTCAATTAATGATCGTCTTGAGAAGTTGTAGGTGATTCTAAAATGATAGCTAGGGTTGACCACTTCAAACCCTACCAAATCATTTTAGTAGCCTAGCAAAATTCAAGATGATCAAGGGGAAGATCGTCCACTAGAAATCCTCCAATATTCTGGAGAAGGGACCTATTGAAAAAGGAGAAGAGGGCGCACCACCAACACCACACTTAACACATTTCAAAATAAATTACCACAAAGATTCAAAGAGAAACCACTTATTCATTAAATCGACACACAAGACCATTGATCCTTTGACATCCATCCATTTGCATAAGCATCCACATAGACAAAATCTCCAAGAGAGCTCTCTAATTAACTATCCATAGCATAACCAAAAAGTAGACACAGAGTTTTCTCCACAAGCTTCTAGCAAAGTTTACAATGAGAGGTGTTTCTCTTATATAGACAAGAGATCTAACAACCTTCTCAAATAAAAAATAATATCCTCCTAGATCTAGCTTAGAATATCATAAAGAACCATTATCTCCCCAACTAACTATGGAGATATGGTCAACAATACAATATAATAAGAGGTGGTTATGCCACCTATACAATGATGGAGGAAGGAATCTAAAGGTCCTCAACGACCTCCTCAAACCAAGCTAACAAGCTCAACAACCAAAGTAACCACCTCAACCACCAAGTCATCCTCCTAAAAAAGGTAACATAGGCCACACGTGTGGCATGTAGAGGCTCTCCAAAGTGGGCGACTCCATAAAGAATGCTAAAAAATTGTTCTAGTACGTTCTCCAAGGTTTAACGACCTCCACAAATTGTGCAAGAAACCCCTCTTAAGGATCCAAGGCTTTGTCTCAGATCCCAATGTAGTACACAACTCCCAAGGTAGTCATAGATCCCAAGGCATGTGTCACAGGTCCCAAAGCAGACATAGATTTTGATGCAGGTACACAAATCCCAATGCATGTACACAAATCTCGAGGCTGAAGATATATAGCTGATAAATCTAAAGGGTTATCAAATCTTAAGCTACATAAATTTCATAATATTAGGGACAACCACACAACACAATACAAATTCTGTAGATAACATCAAAACATAGAAACCTTTCTTTGTATTGGTCCTGTGCATACAGAGATTTCGCCTTACCTGGCTTACATGGACAATACGACCTGTATGGGTCCGTACACTTGCTGGTAGTACTTAGTATGTCCTCTCAACAAAACTATGGCTGTAACCCAGCTTGATTTTTCTCTATTTTACTACAAAATATTGACAAACACAGTTTAAATGTCAAACTCTGACCTGGGTACTGTTTCTTTTTCCCTGCTGGGTGAATATTCAGTCCGTACGAATTCCGTACTGTACGTATTCTTCTCCCTTTCTTTATATTTGCTGTTTGTTTACTGGTGCAGTTAAACAATCGCCCTATCTTGGCCACTTAGTCCCTATTAGACCCTACTCGACCTCTACTGTTTGACTGGAATAGTTTTTGAAGCTAGCTTGGCCTCCTTTAGCAGACTTTAGGCCCTAGCTCGACCCCTCTTGGTAACTAAATTACTTGCTGGCTCTAGTTGCCTCCTTGTCTAGGACTGTAATACTCGACTTGGTCTCTGTCACAACCCTGCTCGGCCTCTCCCTCTTGCTTGGTAGGATGCTGACCTTACCTCGGTCTCCCTAAGATTTGCTGCAGGCCCTAGCTCAGCCTCCTCAACGGGTTCTCCTCAATCTAGCTCTCAGCCTCTCTTGGAAGAGTCTCCTTACTGAGTCGACTAGCTTCACTTTCTTGAGGCATGTGAGATAATGAGGCTTGCTAGGTTATTTGTAACCCTAGCCTTTTCTCTCATGCAATCCTGGCCCTAGGATCATCTCATCAAGATCTTAATCTAACGGTGGGGACTTAATCACTCATTGAGGCAACTTAAGTCACATCCAATGGTTGTAATTTAATCTTAAGTTGACTTGAGTTGTCCCCACCAACTAAAGTGTTGTCTACACATAAGTTGGGCCTCTTCCACACTACTAGACACCCCTAGTGTGGATGAACCTGCCCGAGCTACAAATTCTAATAGGGGCACATACACAAATCCCAATGCAACTGTCACAGATCCCAATGCAAAAGTGTTTTACTCAAATAAGTGTCTATTGCATCTAGATATGTGTCATTGGGTGTTTGATCATAAACGTTATTTTTCAAATAGTTCAATGGCTCATTTAACTTGTACCCCCTTTCTAAATTGACTAAGGCAAGAATAACATTCATCTCTATTACATGTGAAACTCCTAAGACAAGAAGTAGTGTCGTAGGGTATGTGTAATGATAGATGATATGACTAGGCGGGTAACTTCATGAGTTGACTTGCATAGCCAAGTAGGGTTTGTTAAAGATATTCATCCACATGAGCACCTTTAAAGATGAGGGTGCGTTTTTTTTGCATTGAGTTACCATTTCCTCGACACTGTTTCTTACTACCCCTTTTCTTACCTTTTTCTTTATTTGATTTGTCCCCTTTTCTTTAGATATGCATTTTTAAGCATGGGACTTGGAGCATTGGCCTCATAGCGAGGTGGCATAGCTCAAGCTTTTATTTTATTTGGCTTTTAAGTTTTTTTTTTATGGCTGCATCAACCTCGAGCTTATAGCTCTTAAGATGAGGCTTTTCTCATGGGACTGTGAAGCATGAACCTTGCTATGACATATGACAAACCAACCATGAGCGGGACAATGGAATATGTGTATGGAATAATGGGGAAAATGAAAAGTGTTAAGTATGATTTGGGATGCGGACATGCTACACCTTCCTACGCCTCTAGTAGTACAACTCAACCTAAGAGTGACAACACTTATTTGTTGGAGAATAAGAACCCACCCAAGTACAATTCAGTAGGAGACACAAGTTTAGAGTGTTATGAGCCATTACCAAATTACACTAATGATCATTATGTTCACAACAAATATAAAGAGCAATATAATCAAATGTGAGTAAAACATAAGATATAACAATGCATGGTACAATCTCCATAAAAAATATGACCATGAGAATCAGCTGAGCAAATGTAGGGAGCATCTCTGGTCAAATGTCCATGGAAAACCATAGATCTCTTCTGTGGAACTGCTGATTGTGATGAAAATCACAAGTGAACAAATCCTCTAGTTATTCCTACATGTCAGGGGATCAAAAGGACCAAAAGACAATGAAGATTGAAGCTAAGAGTGTTATTTAGGGCATAGTATTTATCAAAAACCTGCTCATATTTCAAGGGTATTTTCTTTAAAAGTTGCCTTAAGGAATATGGGTAATGTGAATTGCCTTTGATGGCCTTATCTATGTTGTTTTTGTCTGTGCTATATTTTTTTATTGCTACTTAAATAGCATTATGTATAGGGATGTTTATTGTAACAAAACCAAAATAGGTAGAATTTTAATTCCTTTCTTTGTTGTGCAGGACCTCTTAAATCAGTGGCAGTAGTTGGAGCTGGCATTAGGTACTCTTTTCAAAACTATAGTCATCATACTAATTATTTTGCTTGAAAATTAGACTTGATTTCACTGCACAAATGCTTATTTCTATGCTAACTTGCCAAACAAAATATGCGAAGAAGGAAAAGGCATTTTGATATTCTCTTTTCGGCATATGGAAGGAATTTTTATGGAATCTCTTGGTTATATTCTTCCTATTATATGTTTTTTAGAGAATAAATGTTTCTTAATTTTTTTACCTTGTGCATTCCAATAAAGATTTAATGTTTGTCATTTTAGGTTTATTTTTCTAAAAAGATGTTGAGTTTTATTTTTGTTTGCAACTTTGACTTTTGGAAATTGTAAAATCAAGTGAGGATTAGCACATGAATAAGAACATAGTTGAGAATGAATGTTAAAATATTACCATGGAATGTAAAACGAACACAAAACATATTGTTGCTAGAATGTTTAGAGACTAGAAACCAATAATTCCTCCTTTGCATGAGCTTAAATTCAACGAATTTCGACTAAGAACTTTTGCCAATTTTATTTGGAATGGTAATATATAGTCATTGAACATGCAACTGGTAAAAGTGAGGTTTTTGCATTATTGCCTCGTGGCTTACTCGTATTCTAAGTAAAGGTTGTGATCCAAAAAACAAGTTTTCCTAATTTACTACTTCCCTTGTGGGTAGTGTTTTGGGTTTCGTCTTTATTTATGCTTGTAACATGGCACTTGAAAGGACTCATTTGTAGTTATAGATGTCTAATATTCTTCCACACGTGTATTGGATTTTAGGGGGTGATTTGTGTTGAGATTTGGGTACCTTGCAAAGTGGTCCCCTTGTGTTTGTGAGATTCTAAACACATGAGGGAAGTACTTTGTACCTTGTACTATGTACTTTGTGTCTAATTTCACTTTGACTTAGGAGATTTAAGTCAAAAGTGAAATTTGGTCATTTTAGCCTTAAGTGACAATTAATTCACAAAGTGGGTGAATTAATAGACATAAAGTGAAACTATGGAAACTTAAGTAAAGTGGGTTTTTGAGTGAGATTCTTTTTGAGTGATCTCAACCATTGATTAGGGATGAGATGAGATGAGATGATCTCATCCACCCAATTCTTAGGTTTCCTTATGCATCCTAAAGGAGGGCGCAAGAGGCCAAGGAGAGGCCATTCACTCATTTGTTCACTCCAAGAGTTTGAGAGAGAGMAARAGCATGAGGTTTCAGGCATTGGGAGAGGAAAGCTTGGGCGCCTCCTTGCATGGAGATAGCCAGCAGGCTTAGTGCCCAGTTTATTTAGTGGGGAGCTTCTACAWTTGAGGAAGGCGCACTTGAGGAGGAGGGTGCATCAGCAGTGGGGAGGTCTTAGAGAGCTCAGTTTGCAGTGAGGTCTGTTTCAGAGGGAGGCTACTCATCAGTATCAGAGTACCGTGGAGGGGTTTCTAGATTAGAGCTTCTAGTTGGCATCTGGCTTCATTTCAGTGGTCTTGACAACATTTCTGAGGGGCGCACCATCCTAGGGCGCTCTTCCTTCTTTTGGACTTGTGTTTCAGCTTGGATCAAGCTGCTATTGTATCAGGTTCATCTATATTTTGTACTTGCTGTATTCCACCATCTATTCACCTCATATATAGACATATATTCCAAACTGGTTTTCCCCGGGGGTGTTTTATCCAGGGTCATGTTGACCAAAAATACATGTGTCAAATTTCATGTGTGTTAGAGTGTAGAACTGCTTTATTTTCAGCTGTAAAGATCTCTAGGTGTGTTACATTTATTTTAGTATGCATGTGCTAACCCTTGGTGACTAAAACTACATGCTAGAGCACCTAAAATTGTGAATGTAACCATAACAAAGCAACAAGAAGTTCATGAACTGTTGGCTGTCCTAAAACAACAACAATACCTTCATTGACAGTTGAAACTTAGAGCCAACTTGAGGTCAAAGACAAACCTAGTTGGCAGCTTGATAGGACTTGGAAAATCTTCATGGTATCAGAGCTGAGGTGGCTAATTTTTGAGTAGTTTGGATAGCATATGAGTGGGCTGTTAGAGACATCTTCTTGGCAGATTTTGTGGACAGCCATTGACAGAGTTTTGTGGCTGCTTGTGGGTAGAATTTTGTAGAAGATTGTAGAGCAGTTTGTGCATAGTTTGGACAGCCTCTTTTCACACATGAGGGGACAGGAGTGAGGTTGTATTTCACGACCTCTTTTCACACCTATATTTCTAGGAGTGAGGTTGGAGTTTGCTTTCCTCTTTTCACACCTGTGTTGACAGGAGTGAGGCAGTGCTCCTTTGTAGTTGGAGCATCAATTGGAGTGCAGTTTGGCAGACATGTCAGCATATCAGATGCGTGTGGAGGACATGATAGCTGGGGCTAGCAATTGGTCGCCTTGGAAGGCGAGGATAGTCTTTGTCTTAGAGGACCTCGAACTATGGGATATAGTTGAGGTGCTTGTTCTTGTTATTCCTGCTACTGCCCCCGTCTTGTTGGCAGAGTTCAGGAAGAGGAACAACAAGGCAAAGAGGACCATTTGTGATGCAATGAGGGATCATATCATTCCCCACTTGACTGGGAAGACTTATGCATATGAGATGTGGGCATCTCTACGCAAGTTATATGAGAGCTTTAATGAGAACTGTAAGTTGGTTCTTCATGATCGACTGAGGGGCATTCGCATGCTCGAGGATGAGTCGGTTACTTCTTTCTTTGGTAGATACACCCAGATCAGAGATGAGCTTGGAGCCGTCGGAGAGGTGGTCGATCCCAACTCTATGGTGGGGACAACTTTGAACAACTTTACCAAACCTTGGGGTCCATTCGTTCGCGACATTGTTGCCAGGGAGGTTATGCCTACATGGGAGAGGATGTGGGATGACTTCGTCCAGGAGGAGACTAGACTTGTAGCAGAGGCCTCTGGACAACAACAACATACAGTTCAGGGTGATAAGGACCTTGCTCTTTGGACAAAGGGCAAGAAGAAGACCGGCCGGGGAGGTCGGCAGGGTCCCAAGTTTGGGGCCCCACCACAGCGAGGAGAGAGCAACAATGGGACGAAGAGAGACATGAGCACATTGAGATGCTTTTCTTGTGGATAGATGGGTCACTATGCAGGATAGTGTCCCAAGAAGAAGAAGAAACATCAGGATAGGTCAACAGTGACAACAGAGGAGATAGAGTTCAACGAGAAGTTTGCGAGAGAGTGTGCATTCGTGACTACTTTGTCTGCTGTTACGCCATCCAACATTAGATGGGGAGACAGAGTTGAGGAGGACCGATTGACTCATAGTAGTGATTCAGAGGGAGATCAGACTCGGTTTCCTTGGACACCATCTTCAGAGGGGGTGACTGGTCCACCCAGGATAGCTTCAATTCCAGAGTTGCCGAGCAGACAGAGAGTTGGTGCTACAGCTTCAGAACATCAAAGATTGATGAGGAGGAGCGACAGGGCACCACGGAGGCTTGAGCCTCACTTGGCTACAGAGACGGGCAGATTAGGTTCTGGATCCACTTTAGGTTGAAGCTACTTGGCGAGAGGTCAAGTTGAGGATCTTGGTGAGATGACGAGATCTTGGTAATCTTGGTGAGATACCAAGAGGGGGAGACTCTTGGTGAGATGCCAAGAGAGTGACTCTTGGTGAGATGCCAAGAGTAGTGACCGTTGGCGAGATGCCAGGAGGTAGAAATACTTGGTGGGAGACCAAGGTGCAAATCTTTGGTGTGATGCCAAGATCTAGGTGATCTTGGATAGGTGGAGAGACACTTCCATCTATAGATCATGCAAATTGAGCAGATCCGTGTTAGACTACTTTTAGTGATCAGGGTACAACCATACTCATCGAATATATGCCAGGAGGCAACCATGTCCACTATAGGGATGATATTGGTGGTGACGGGCACTTTCCTCTGTAAGAGGGAGTGTTGAGATTTGGGTACCTTGGAAAGTGGTCCCCTTGTGTTTGTGAACTTCTAGACACATGAGGGAAGTACTTTGTACATTGTACTATGTACTTTGTGTCTAATTTCACTTTGACTTAGGAGATGTAAGTCAAAAGTGAAATTTGGTCATTTTAGCCTAAAGTGACAATTAATTCACAAAGTGGGTGAGTTAATAGACATAAAGTGAAACTATGAAAACTTAAGTTAAGTGGGTTTTTGAGTGAGATTCCTTTTGAGTGATCTCAACCATTGATTAGGGATGAGATGAGATGAACTCATCCACCCAATTCTTAGGTTTCCTTATGCATCCTAAAGGAGGGCGCAAGAGGCCAAGGAGAGGCCATTCACTCATTTGTTCACTCCAAGAGTTTGAGAGAGAGCAAGAGCACGAGGTTTCAGGCATTGGGAGAGGAAAGCTTGGGCGCCTCCTTGCATGGAGATAGCCAGCAGGCTTAGTGCCCAGTTTATTTAGTGGGGAGATTCTACATCTGAGGAGGGCGCATTAGCAGTGAGGAGGTCTTAGAGAGCTCAGTTTGCAGTGAGGTCTGTTTCAGAGGGAGGCTACTTATCAGTATCAGAGTACTGTGGAGCGGTTTCTAGATCAGAGCTTCTAATTGGCATCTCGCTTCATTTAAGTGGTCTTGGCAACATTTTTGAGGGGCGCACCATCCTAGGGCGCTCTTCCTTCTTTTGGACTTGTGTTTCAGCTTGGATCAAGCTGCTATTGTATCAAGTTCATCTATATTTTGTACTTGCTATATTCCACCATCTAATCTCCTCATATATAGACATATATTCCAAACTGGTTTTCCTCGGGGGGGTTTTATCCAGGGTCATGTTGACCAAAAATACCTGTGTCAAATTTCATGTGTGTTAGAGTGTAGAACTGCTTTATTTTCAGCTATAAAGATCTCTAGGTGTGTTACATTTAGTTTAGTATGCATGTGCTAACCCTTGGTGACTAAAACTACATGCTAGAGCACCTAAAATTGGGAATGTAACCGTAACAAATCAACGAGAAGTTCCTGAACTGTTGGCTTTCCTAAAACAACAACAATACCTTCATTGACAGTTGAAACTTAGAGCCAACTTGAGGTCAAAGAAAGACCTAGTTGGCAACTTGATAGGACCTGGAAAATCTTCAATTTGAAAATGCTCTAGTGATACCGGGGACATGGAAAATGCTTAGTGTGATTAGGATATGGATTGCGCTACCCAGTCTAAACAACCTAGTAGTATGAATCATCTTAGAAGAGGGGCATACTTCTAACCAAGAACATGTTTCCCATGGTAACACGACGCAAGTGAGAAAACTCTATATGCTAAGACATCCTAGTCAATCGTCGTAAGGTAACCACAATTTCATGACATGCCAGGGGGTTATATCATCATAGCTTAAATAATATTACACATGGAGCATCAATGGAGTGATGTGGATCACCAAGGAGTATTCGAGCATCTTTCGACATCATGTCGCAAACTGGAGAACATAAAGAATGGAGTTTGGAACTAATAAGAAATGATTGAAAGCTCGTGCAAGTAGCTGCATGATACCGTTGTAAGGGTATCCAAAGGTTGCTACCCTTGAGAGGGTAACAAGTAGGATTTCTAGAGTTTGGGATAAGATGTAGGATCATGTAAGAGGGCGTGGCAGAGCTATTTATGACATGATTTGCATTCTTCATTGTACCATTGCTTCATTGGGTTGGATCCCAATTTGGCGTGTGAGAGGGGGGTTTGGTATTGTTGGGGAAGTGTTTAAGTGTTTAAGGGCATATTTGGAGGAGGTCGACTCAAGTGATGAGAAATGGGAGAGGTAGAATAGGTATCCACAACCCCATCCGGTTCGTGGGGGGCTTGAGGTAGGGGGATGATTGGCTTGGAGTGAAAAGGATAGAAGAGTGACCTATCTTATCACAACCTATTGGGGGAAGCAGTTTGGTGGCTAGTGCTTTGAATTTCAAAAGTTTGCAATTCGAATCTTGAGCTAGACATACAATGCTTCTAGGTGTGAACACAACTGGAGCGTCTTTGAGTGTATACACACCGAGAAGAGAAATCGTTTGGAACAAAAATGGTTGAATGATTTGGTCTTTGTTCAATACAACCTTAGCTTGAGGCACAACCAATTATTGAACAAGTCTCTTGATTTTGAATCCACAGTCTCGGAGAATATTGATCCTCCTTAGAATGGGTTGCGGAGACTTAATCTACAATATTTGCATATAAAGACTTATCTTGGATGGACTTGGACCTACTTCCACTACCATAAGATCTGTACATTGGTGTTGGACCTTTAGGGCCAAGGGAATCGAGTCACTATCTTTAGTCTACCCATGCAGAGGATGATGAGGATGAAGATTTGGGTGATTATGTCACTTGATTAGATTGTAGATTTTAGAGTATGGACTATAATTGTTAGTATGCTTATTTTTGGACTTTAGAGGGCATTTAGAGCCTTAATGTTATGTATTTTGGTTGAGATATGTTTTGTAGTTGGTGCTATTTTGATATATTTAGCGTTACTCACTATCTACATGAGAAGACTTTGCATAATTTGTGTCTAATGGTTTGGGTTTATATTGATGTACGTGAATATGTATATCTTTTTGGCATTTTTTTTATATTTTATGTATGTTTTGGTTGACTAGTTTTGTTTCTATTTTTTTCCTTCATTTTGGTCTTGCTCTAGTCTAGTTCCGGGTTTGGGGGTCGATCGGTTCAATACTGGTTCCAATTCTAATAAGATTGATTACAAGGGAACTTTCCAACAAATCTTCCTGTACAAGATATGTTGCTGAGTAGCCCATACAAATTCCCCATAGGTGAATGTTTTCTATCCTCCCATGGTGTGGGCACAAAGCATTAGTAAATCCGGTCCTCAACAATCTCTCATTTGAGGACAATCCTTGATAAGTCAACAATCACGAGAAGACCCTCAATCCATAGGAAAGTCCGAAAGACCACATTGTTTGTAGATGATCAACTCATTTAGCTTCTTTCTCTGTAAGGCC
>ML820499.1:108427-129256 GCA_009831015.1 Picea engelmannii | reverse complement strand
TACTTATGGATGTGCAAATGTTGTGAATGATAACCCATGTTTTATGTATATGCATGCTTAAAGACTTAATTTTAATGAGACAAATGCCAATCTAACACATAGTTAGCTAACAAATCAACCAATGCATTATACCTTCTTTGGACGTGGCAATATTCAATCTGCTCAAAATAACGTTCAAGAAGATGTACCCTTAGGTACTTACACAAAAGGACGGGATGTTTAATGCTATATGTGCGATTCAACTATGAGACCATAAGCTAGGATTCCAATCTAACAAATAACTGATGAATGCCAAGGATGAGCGCTTAGGACAATAGTTCAATGATGACAATATACTCTGCAATATTATTGGTTGCAAGCCTAAGGTAGACACCTCCTGAACTCACAAGCTCATAAGTTGGTGAAAACATCACCCAAGCGGTGGATGCAATATTCCGAGTACTACCTCTAGCACCATCAACATATACAACATAGAGTGAGGAGGACGATGACATTTGCAAATCAAGCATAAAACATGATAAGCAACTAACTGATACATTTAACACACACACAAAGAGTAAAGCACATCACTCCAAGACCAAACAAAAACACACCTATGTACAAAGCAGCATGTGTCCAGAAGGAATATGCATAATACTTCTTAAGGTAGAGCCCATTGTGAGGATTCAAAAGAGGATTCCCATCATAGTCTACTAGATCGTAGGCCCCTATTTTCAAGACAAATTTAACAATATAGGGACAATTCCAAAGGGGTTTAAACTTACCGACTCCCAGTGTATCATGGTATTGGTCATAAACCAAAACCAAGTCACCCTCTTAAAATACACAAGGATAGAAAGATTTATCATACTGAGCTTTAACACACTTTTTGTGTGTTTCATTGGCCAAAGTAGCATCACGACGTTGTTCATCAAGCTGGGCCAAGTACAAGGGATGCTCCTCAGAGGAGGAGGTATGGGAAACAGTTCTACGACAAGTTTCAAAGATGAGATTTCACATTCAATTGATAATATTGCGTCTCATTCATAAACAAGTTGGAAAGGGGTAAATGCAGTGGCAATTTTGGCAGAGGTATGATTAGCCCATCATGCCGAAAAGAGCATAAGATGTCAGTTTGTATTATGTTTCTCTAACATCCTCTGGATTATTGTCTTGAGGACGTGATTAATGGATTCTACCTGGCCATTGGACTAAGGGTAATAGGGAATTGAGTTCTCACGTCGATGATCACCACAGGATGAAGGGGGATATGATGAGTACACATCTCACGAGTGAAGATTTGACAAGAATGACATTTCTGGACTACATTAATATAGTCTTTTAAGATCATGGGCCAAAAATAGCTAGTGTGCAGTATTTTCTGGGCAATGGCCAACCCAGAGAGATGACCGCCACATGCCCCTACATGGAATTTGTTAAAAACAAATTCAGCTTCCTCATGGATAAGGCAACGATGTAGAACTAGATCAACCCCCTCGATGATACAAGGTGTCATCTACAATAAGGTAGTGTCTAGTCTAATGCCGTATGTGTCAATGATCATCACATGAAAGTTGGGGACAATAACGTTGAGTCTGGAGGTAGACCAAGACATCTCCATACCAAGGATTAGATGAGTCAATAAGGAGCAAGAACTCATCAGGGAAAGATTCGTTAATCACTAGTTCCTCATCAACTCGGGTAATATCAGACATCAACTCTATGAAGGCCAAAGACTTCTTAGAATTGGAGGAAACAAACTCCAGGTCAAACTCTTGGAATATTACAATCGACTTTGAGTACTTGCCCCCAATGATCTGACAACTAAAGATGTGCTGCATTGGGTTGGCATTAGAAACTACAATGGTTCTTCGCAAGAGGATGAAATTTTGTAATCGTTGTATAGCGTAAACTGCTGCCAAGGCCAACTTCTAAACATGAGAGTATCAAATATCGGGACTAACAAGTCCTTTTCTAAGATAGTAAACGATGTGCTCCCTTGTGCTCTGTCCTCTTGGAAGGGCACCATGCCAATGGTGGATTCAGAGGTCGCGAGATAGAGAAAAAATTCTCAACTGTAATCAAGAGGGATCAATAAGGGAGTCGACATCAAGGCCTTTTTCAAGGCGTCAAATAACCATTGTGCTTGGTTGTCCCACACAAAAGGTACAATTTTTTTTAACAAGCGCATAAAACCTTTCGCGATCTTGATAGAATTGGCAATGAATGTACGCAAAATGTTTGCCTTCACTTGCAAACTTTGGAGTTGGCTAATGGTAGGAGAAGGAGGCAATTTGACAATGGCCTCTACCTTTAAGGGTTCAACCAGGATCCCATACTTGGACACAATGAAGCCTAACAATTGGCCATACACCACACAAAAGATACATTTATGTGGATTCAAATAAATATTATATTAGTGACAGTGGATGAAAATGACCTGCAAGTGACCGTGATGATCCTTGCGACGCTTTGAACGAGTAGCCAAATCATCTAAGTATGCCTCTACAATTTGTTTGATGTTGTGGAAAGTGTATGGCATGGCCTGATGGAAAGTGGCTCCAACATTTTTAAGACCAAATGGCAGTTTTTGATAAGCAAAAGTACCTCAAGGACAAATGAAGGTAGTCTTGTGTTGATCTTCCAGTTTGATCTAGATTTGATTATAGTCGAAGAAACTGTCCATGAATGAGAAGATTTCTCTACCGGCACATTCATCAATAATTTAATCAATGAATGGGGTTGGATAATTATCTTTTGGCAAATCCTTGCTTAAATCCCTCTAATTGACACAAAACCTTATAGTGCATCGTTTCTTGGTGATCACAACGATGTTAGAAACCCATTCAGTTAAGGGAACCATATTGATAAATCGTGCATGGAGAAAGTTCTCTACCTTCACCTTGACGGCAACAATTTTCTTTGGGTTGACTGGTCGAAGATTCTATCGGATTGACTTGGCTGTGTCGTACATTTTGATCTCATGTTCAACAATCTGGGGTCAGTGCTAGGCATTTATTCATAGGACCAAGAAAAAACATCATGAAATTATTTAAATGGGGCCGTGTATGTTTCAATTTCTTGGGGTGAATAGTCGACACCTATCAGGACATGTTACATGATGCATGCATTCTAGGAAATGTCAATGGGTATGGTTTTCAAAATGTTTGCCAAGTTCCCTTCTGATAAACATCATGAATCATAATAGGAGGCTGGGACCATTGAACATGACCGGTGGCAACAAGATTTTGGATGTCATCCTCAAACTGTTCCAAATCATGTAGGAAAGATGCATGATGGTGCAAATCCTCCCATGGCATATCAAGTGAATCCATGACCTCCATGATAGATTCATTAGATGGAAGTTCAGGATCGAGGAAGTTGTTTGAAACAAGAGGACGATGGATGACCCAAGAGGGCTTGGGATACTGATTAGATTCCACATCCTAAAGGGAATTTGAATTAGGGCCAATGGATGCTGAATCGATCACCGAGTAGGCAATCTCTACAAGGGTGAGTGGCATGGATGCTCCATATTTATCAACATCCTCAAGATGAGGTACCACTCAAGGGTCAAAAGACCAGAGGGATCCACTAGTAAATGATGAAACCATGTTGATAGGAGCTACATTGGTAGTGGGAGATGGTGGGGGAAGGGGAAAAATTCCCATCAATGAAGGATCCTTGAACATTCCCGCACCAACGTTGAAAAAATACTGTGTGGTATCACCGACAAAGGGTACATTTGACACCCCATTGGAGCCAAGGTTTGGGGTAAAAAACACAAGTTCATTGATCGTCACAATTTTCCCTTGGAGAGGGAAGCCTAGGACCCTAAACATCGATGAGACAACTACAATGATATCGTAGAACCAAGTACACTCGAGTAATAGATTGTATTCAAGGGGTACGTCGATGACCTCTATGACAACAAAGACAATCTTTCCACCTAACTTGATAGATAAGGCAATGATTATTCCATGAGGTTGGAACATGTGTCCATCGAATGCTTTCAATAGTGTTGCAGATGTGTCAAGCTTAGCGGAGCCAATGGCCTTCCAACAAGAAATAAACATTATACAAGTCAAGGCTCCTTCATCAACCACTATTCATAAGATGTTTTTACCCATCTTTCGCAATTTGATCTTGAAGGCTACTTGATGGGAGAGCCTATGAGTAACCTGAGAAGAATCAAAGGTCATCAAACTCAACTTTGAGGGATCAACCCCGCCTATGGAAGACAACAAGGATTTCTGCTACATTGGGCAGCTTTGGAGGACTTCAAGCACATACATGGCACATGGTGCCTGGGCCAAGTCTTCCACAATACTATAGTTGTGGGCAACCCTTGTGTTGGTTTTGTGAGTTGTGCATCAAAGAATGACCTTCGTGTTAGAAGAGTAGGTGTGCTCGTTTAACCATAGACAATATAGCAATATTGTCACCCAACCATAGGCTGAAGCCACCCTCAAGTACCTTAACCTTGACAGAGAATAATTCTAGAAGCAAACCCTAGGCCTAATATCCAATCAATGTAGCGTACCTTTTTCCAGAGCTAACGCACAAGGAAGAAAGTCCAAACCATAACCAAGAGAAAGTCCAAGCCTAAAACCAAAAATACAAGTTGCAGTAGCTGTAGCTGCAACTACTCTCCAGACTTGCGCACTTACTAAATTTTTGTAGTGCGCACTAGATTTATGTAGTTGCGAGCTGTGTGTGTCCAAATGAGCTTCGACATCCTGTATTTATACTACTCTACCTTAGCTTTCTGGCCCGAATTCTCTTTCTAGAGGCTAGAAACACAATATTAATATTCTCTTTAGTTGACTTGTCTTCTATGGTTATGTCCAAGGCTTTTATGGTTTCTCTTGCTTCCCATAATATTATAGTCTTGTCAAGGTTACACATGGAGGTTAATACCTGTTGGGTATGTGATATATTCTTTGCATGTGTGTGTGTGGGTGCGTGAGATTTGACAATTGCATCTGACGATCCCAACTTTCTTCGCTTGTGGTGTTGTGTGCGCTGACCACTTTCCTAGGGGGTCCCAGGGGGGTCCAAGAATGGCCCCCCTGGTTACGCACAATGTTGGGGCAACACCTCGATTTTTTTTTGGGCGATTTTTGCTATTTTAGAAGATTTTGCTATTTTTAGCATATTTCTAAATTAATCCCGGATTAAGGGATTAGGGTTTTGGTAGCTACGAAATACCTAAAAACATTGTATATATTGTATGGTGAATGGTGAAATTAATACAATAAAGAGTTGAAAGGTGCGACACCAAGGAAGGCTGGTTTCTCCCGGTTAAGGGTTTCCAATGTAAATCTCTGTGTACTATGTGTATGAGCCATTGATTAATTTTTGTTTTGCTTAAGAATCTATATCCATTTCTTTACTTCACAAGTTTAAAACTTACATGTGGTATCAGAGCTCATTTTTGGCTTCAGAGGGACGCCTTTGTTGTTGAGGGTTTGGCTCAGTCTTGATAGATCAAGTTTATCTTGGGTTTGTGATAAACCTGGTTTTAGTGGGAGATTTTGTAGTGGTTATTCGAGTGTAGAAACAGGAATGACGAGCTCTTCTAGAAACGAGATAGAGAATTTCAACGGTAAAAACTTTGAGCTATGGAAGCTCAAGATGGAGGACCTTCTTGTAGACAAAGAACAATGGATCGCTGTGGATCCTGGTACACAACCTACTGACAGACATATGATTGGTACACAACCTACTAGTACACAAACTACTAGTACACCACCTACTGGTATTTCGAAGGAAGATTGGGAGAAGTTGGACAGAAGAACAAGGAGTACTATTCTACTCTGCCTGACAGATTCAGTGTTGTTGAATGTCTCTGGATAATCTACAACCAAGGAACTATGGGATAAGTTAGGGAATTTGTATCAATCAAAGTCCTTGGTAAATAAGTTGTTTCTTCGAAATAAGTTGTATCATCTTAGGATGGAAGATGGAGATTCTGTGATAGAACATCTAAATGCCTTTAATACTCTGGTAAGTCAACTTGTCTCTGTTAATATTATGATTGCAGAAGAAGATAAGTGTATTACTTTGTTATGTTCTTTTCCAGACTCTTGGGATAATCTGGTTGTAGCAATTGGTAGTACCACTCAATCTACATTAAAGTATGCAGATGTAGTCCCATCCTTGTTATCTAAAGAGATGAGGCAGAAAATTATGGATGGTCATAGCATAAATGCTTTATTTGTAACAGGTCGTACTCAAGACATGAATCCTGGTAAGTCTTTGGGGGGGAGATTTAAATCTACAGGTAGATCTAAGTCTCAGGAAAATCTTTGAGGAAATGCTGGAAGTGTGGTAAAACAAGGCATTATAAGAAATATTGCAAGTCTAAGAAGGTTGATAAACCAAAGGGATCTGATAGTACCTCTTCCACAGAGGCGAAAACCTCCACTGAAGAAGGAGGTGATGTTTACCTGACATCTACTGGTACACATGTAGATCATGATGTATAGTTGATCGAATCAGGTAAGTCATACCATATGAATCCTCACAGGGAGTGGTTCTGTGAATATGAAAAATATGATGGTGGTGATGTATTCCTAGGAGATGACTCAACAACCAAAATCATGGGACGTGGAAGGGTTAAGTTGCTGCTAAAAGATGGAAGGATTAGAACTGTCCCTAGGGTTCTTCACATTCCAAAACTAGAAAAAAACCTAATATCTGTAAGCAAGTTGGATGATGCAGGAGTGGATACTGTATTGGGAAAGGGCACTTGCAAGATGGTGCGAGGATCAATGGTGTTGATGAGGGGAGTTCGGTGTGGAACTCTGTACAATTTGTTGGGAAGCACTTATACTAATGGGTGCAACAGTTCTGTTGTCCCTGAGCAGACAAATAAAGGAGAAAAGACCAATACTGTCCCTGAAAAGAAGACCATGCCATGGAATCAAAGACTGGGGTATATTGGAGAAAAGGGCCTTCGAAGAGTACATGGTAAAGGTATGTCTAATTTCACTTTGGATTTTTATTTTTGTGAACATTGCATATATGGTAAACAAAATCGAGTAAGATTTCCATCTGGTGCTACAAGAGCAAAGGGGATCTTAGAGTTGATACACAATGATGTGTTTGGACCTGTTCCTGTTCCATCCCTAGGTAAATATGTGTATTATGTTTCATTCATAGATGATTTCTCAAGGAACACATGGATTTATTTTCTTAGAAAGAAATTTGAGGTATTTGATAAATTTAAAGAATTTAAGGCTCTGGTAGAAAATCAGATAGAAAAGAAAAGAAAGGTATTGAGGACAGATAATGGTGGAGAATTCTGCGGAAATGAATTTGAAGAATTCTGTAAGAAGTGTGGTATAGCAAGGCAGAAGATTACTCCCTACACACCTCAACAAAATGGAGATGCAGAAAGGATGAACATGACAATGATGGAAAAAGCAAGGAGCATGCTTAGTGGTGTCGAGTTAGGACAAGAATTCTGGGCAGATGTAGTGGGTACAACATGTTACCTGGTCAATCGATCACCCTCATTAGCGCTAGATGACAAAACTCCACACGAGGTATGGAATGGCAAGAAACCCTCTCTTGAACATCTTAGAGTGTTTGGTTGTGATGCTTATGTACATGTTCCAAAGAAAAATAGGAGTAAGCTGGACAATAAAACTGAAAAGTGTATCTTTATTGGTTATAAAGATGGTGTGAAAGGCTATAAGCTTTGGAACCCAGAAACTAAGAAGACTGTTTATAGTCGGGATGCTGTTTTTAGAGAGGTAAAAGATGTTTCAAAACAATAATTCCTACCAAGGAAAGAAGAACCTGAGAAAATAGAGCTTGAGTTGGATGATGCAAAATCCGAATCATTTGAAGAAGATGAAGTAGAAGAAGAAGAACCTCATACCCTAGTATTAAGGAGATCAATGAGAGAAAGAAGGAAACCAAAAAGGTATAGTCCACCTGATTTCCGTTCCAATTTTGCTTTATCTATTACTGATGATGATCCCAGAAATGTCAGGGAAGTAGTGAATTCAGAGGATGGTAAACTATGGAAGAAGGCCATGGTTGAAGAAATTGATGCCTTGGATAAGAATGAGGCATGTGATATAGTTGAGTTGTCAGCTGGAAGAAAATATGTTGGTAGAAAATGTTTGTTTAAGAAGAAGTTTAATGCAGAAGGAAAGGTGGAGAAATACAAAGCTCGGTTAGTATAAAAAGGTTATTCCCGATAGATGGAATTGACTTTGGTGATATTTTTTCTCCTGTTTCCAAGTTAACGTCTATTAGATTTCTTTTATCTATTGCTGCTGCTTTTGATCTTGAAGTGGAACAGATGGATGTGAAGACAACATCCCTACATGGGGATCTGGAAGAATAAATCTACATGAAGAAACCATAAGGATTTGTAGTGAAGGGAAAGAAAGAGTTGGTTTGTAAGCTAAAGAAGTCACTATATGGTCTGAAACAATCACCTAGGATGTGGTACCAAAATTTTGACACATACATCCTTGGATTGGGATTTGTGAGAAGCAGGGATGATCACTATCTATATTCCAAGAAGGTTGGTAATCACTTCATTTACGTAGTGTTGTATGTTGATGACATGCTGCTGGTAGGAAATAACATGGATGTTATCAAGGAGGTGAAATCACAACTATCCTCGAAATTTGACATGAAGGTTCTCGGTGCTGCTAACTTCATTATGGGAATGGAGATTAAAAGAGATCATGCAAACATGAAACTCTGGTTGAATCAGAGAAAATATGTTGAGATGATATTGTAGAGGTTTAATATGCATGGAAGTAAACTGATCAAGGTTCCTATTCCTATAGGTGTAAAGTTATATGCAGATTAGTGTCCCAAGACACAGGAAGAAGAAGAGGACATGTCCCATGTTTCGCATGCCAGTGCAATTGGCAGTTTGATGTATGCAATGGTCTATACTAGACTGGACATTGCACATGCAGTGGGAGTTTTGATCAGGTATATGACAAAACCAGAGAAGGATCATTGGACAACAATAAAGAGGGTCTTCAGGTATCTTCATGGCACTACCAGTTATGGATTGTGCTACCAAGGAAGACCATGATTAGACAAAGTGGTGGACATACATGGATTTGTTGATGGAAATTGGGATGGATATATGAATCACATAAGATCTACAAGTGGGTATGTGTTTAACCTATTTGGAGGAGAAATTAGTTGGATGAGCAAAAGATACGCTGTAGTGGCACTCTCAACTACAGAAGTGGAATACATGGCAACCACTCATGTAAATAAGGAAGCAGTATGGTTACAAATATTGTGTTCAGGTATTGGGTTGGTAAAACAAGCAATGACATTAGATTGCGATAGTCAGAGTGCAATCTTCCTGGCAAAGAACCCAACTTATCATTCGAAGACAAATCATATTGATGTTCAATATCACTTTGTGAGAGACATGGTTGAAGAAAATAAGGTGTTGTTGGAAAAGGTTGACAGTTTGAAGAATGTTGCAGATTCATTGACAAAGTTTGTGAGCACATAAAAGTTCTCCTAGTGTAGAGTAACAATGGGCAATGCTACCCTGGATTGTTGACTATATAATCCCGTGAACCCCTGTATGCAAAGAAAACAACAAGTGGTATAATGTTGGGTATGTGTTATATTCTTTGCATGTGTGTGTGTGGACGCGTTAGATTCGACAACTACGTCTAATGATCCCAAATGCATTCACCCGATGTGTCGTGTGCACCGAGCGCTTTCCTAGGGGAGTTCGAGGGGGGGGCCAGGTATGCCCCCCCTAGTTACGCGCAACGTTCGGCTCTGGGGCAACGCCCCCATTTTTTTTTTTGGGCGGTTTTTGCTATTTTAACAGTTTTTTCTATTTTTAGCGGTTTTTTAAATTAATCCCAGATTAAGGGATTAGGGTTTTGGTAGCTACGAAATACCTAAAAAAATTGTATATATTGTATGGTGAATGGTGAAATTAATACAATAAAGAGTTGAAAGGTGCGACACCAAGGAAGGCTGGTTTCTCCCGGTTAAGGGTTTCTAGTGTAAATCCCTGTGTACTATGTGTATGAGCCATTGATTAATTTCTATTTTTCTTAAGAATTTATATGCATTGCTTTACTTCACAAGTTTAAAACTTACAATACCTCCCGCAACTACCAAAAATATCAACACTTCGAGGGGTGAAGCAATGCATCAAAATATGGCTTCTTTATATGGATATGGACACCATGATGGGATGAAGATGTTGGCTCATGTACACCATGTATAGGCTCGAATGTGTCATAGCTCTTGGCTCGTGTTTGCAAGTTAACCATGTGGTCACACATGTAAACAAAATCATTTGAGGAAGACCCCTCATGGGGAGGGGTACCTGCCATGCCCCCTTATGAAGGGACATGATTTATGGAAACCATGTTTTGAGGTTAAGGGGGGGGGAAGGATGGGTTAAGACAACAAGTTACTAGGGGGCCTGCTGTTGTGTGAAAAATTGATGGATCTCATTCTTCCAGGTACACTGATTAGTAGGGTGGTCCTCCACACAAATACTGTAGAGGAACTGAATCTTCTTTCTATCCTCAGTGCCTCCCTCCTGGGTGTTTTGGGTGGACTCGGTCCCATTGTTAGCATTGAAATTTTTAGTTTTGTTCCTTTTATTGTTGCCTCCAGGATGTTTAGGATTATTCGATTGCATGGATTGCACTGAATTCACTGCAGAGGTCTGAGAAGGGACTGCTATAGTTTGAGCAGTAGTACTAGAATTTGATGGGTGTGACTTAATGGACACTTGACCCATTTGATCAACTAACTGGTTTATAGAGGCACGTGGAACAAAACCAACCACACCATCGACACGGGGTCATGAATTTGGTTTCTTTGGATCTGTCAATGGTTGAGGAGCATTTGGGATGATATCATACAGTGTACCCGACTATGAATAGATTAAGTCCAAGTGTTGGGCACACAAAATAGCTTGCTCCTCGGTGGCCACCCTGACCATAGATACATCTCTGGAAATGGGTGGTAGGAGGGACTTTGTGAATCAATCCATAAGGAGCTTGTCCGAAATTTGAGTCTTAATCATGCTACATCATCATCCCCACTCATGTATATGATCATAAATGTGAGTGGCATTATCTTGATGTAGCGAAGTCAAGAGCTCTGTTCCTATATCATACCAAATGGGTAATTGGTAATGCATTATGAATGTTGTTTCCAGGTCATTGAAGCCTTTAAAGGAACCACCTTTTAATTCTATTTACCATTTGGTAGTAGCTCCGATCAGGGATCTTTGTAAAAGACAGAACCTCAGACTATCATTTATCAACGAGTTGGATGAACACCATAAGTGGTATGTCATGATGTGGGTGGAGGGGTCCTCTCCTGGCTTATTGTCAAATTTTGGGATATTGGATGAAAACTTGGAAGGCATTGTCAACCATTATGGGTCATAGGAAATAGGGTCATTTTTTAACCGTGAAAAGTTCGGTAATCTAACGTTGCGAGGAAAGGAAATGGTGCAAATAAATACTAGGAGGGAGGTGAAGATTGCACTTTCTTATATGGACCTTGTGGTCCCCCTGTATTGGTACTACTAGAGTATTGGGGAGCTCTTTAAGAGTGAGTGCCCCCAGGGATGGTGGCACTTTTGGGAGCATGTATGCTCCCAAGACCAAACATGCCCCCAGGGGTAAATGTGGACACTCCAGGAAAAATATTCCCAAAGTTAGTCCTAGGGAAGAAACTCCTAGGACCAGATGTGTTAATTGTTGAAGTTTTACTTAGACAACTAGTAGTTACAGTTCTTCTTTATTATTATAATCATTTAGCACATTAGCTACATAAATTAGATCATTGATAGAGAGGCAATCACATAAACAATATAGACACACAAATTATCCTGGGAAACCCTCATGGAGGAGAAAACCTAGCAAAAAATTCCTCAATATAGATAGACCAAAGACCGAACAGAAGATCCTCCTCTACTCCTTCACTAGGAAGAGTAGCGCACCACTTAACCAAGAAATACCAAGAGATGGACCAAAAAACTCCTTGACGTCACCCCCAATTGCAACAACTACTCCTCCAAGACTTGCACACTTCTTCATAGCTGCAGAGCTAGTGTGATGAGTGTTTTCAAATGAGACACCATTCTCACATATAAATACAAGTTGTGAGGTGGCACTACGGTTGTGACTCTTCACTTGGTGGAGACGACTTCTTCTAGAAGTGGCTAAAACCACTTTACAATTACTAGGGGATGACTTTACAAATACCACCATACAAATACATGTTGACCAATCCACAAAAGGGGATTTGATCTTATACAAGACTCGACTTGATCAATCCACAAAAGGGGATTTGATCTTATACAAGACTCGACTTGATCAATCCACAAAAGGGGATTTGATCTACATTAATGACTCAAATATAAGTAGAATATTCTTTGAAGTTACACTAATTCAACACCCCCTCTTAAAAAGAAGGGTATCCCACCGACAACATTAATAACAAATGACTAGACTCAATACATCATTAAGAGGAGGGGACATTGTCATCAACATCAGGAACACTATTGATCATATCTATAGGTCATCAGAAGTTTTTCTCATCATCAACATCAGTAGAAACTGAACATCATCATCATTTTCAACGCAGAGCTGGAGTATATCATCATCATCAACATCAACAACACGAAGCTTGAATAACATCAACATCATCAGCAACATGAAGCTGGAACATCAACATCATCAACAACATGAAGGTGGAACATCAACATCTATATGTGGCAACAGAATGAGGTAGGTACATCAATAACAATGTCTGTGGTATTCTGATAGAACGTCCTTACCGGACCTTCAGGATATGCCCGAGAATCATAAGATTCCCTAGGATATAGAATCCTGACTGAGATACCACTCGAGACCACAACTAGCATATACATGCACATGTACTCTAACAGAACGTCCTTACCGGACCTTTGAGATCTACCCAAGGATGATCAATACCATAGGATATAAAATCCTAACTGAGCTACCTTCTTTTAGTCAGGATACCACAATATCATCAACATTACTCCCCCTTTCGAGGGAGGCCCTTTCAGACTACACCAATCTTGTCTCACAGTTACTCAAACTTCACATGAGACAGAGGCTTAGTCAACACATCTGCAACCTGTTCATCTGTGCCAACATATTGGAGATTTACAACTCCCTTCTGCACCATGCCACAAATGCAGTGATAACATATCTCTATGTGCTTTGTCTTATCATGGAACACTGAGTTCTCTGTCATCTTTATGCAACTCTGGTTATCACATAGAATCATGATAACTTCCATCTCCATATCGAACAGACCTGTCAACAACTTACGAAGCCATATGGCTTCACAACTGGTAGAGAATGTTGCAATGTACTCCGCTTCTACTGTACTTAGAGCAATACTGGATTGCTTCCTGCTTTGCCACAAAGTCATGGATGACCCCAAACTGAAATAACATACTGAAGTTTTTTTTTTTTTTTTTGAATCATTTCCAACCCAATCTGAATTAGTATAGCCATACAACCTGAAGTCACAATCTCCATTATAACATAGGCCATAGTCCAATGTACCCTTAAGGTATCTAATCACATGCTTTGCAACTACAAGGTGAACACATCTGGGCTCCACTAGATACTGGTTCAAGGTGTTCACAACAAAGCATATATCTAGTCTGCTATTCGTCAGATACATCAACGAACCAATCATCTGTATGTATAGAGTATTAGCCAATAACTTCAGATTCATCTCCATAGGAGTGGCCATGGTTCTATAGTCCATCATGTCGAATCTCTTTAGAATTTCCACAACACACTTTCCTTGACTAAGGAAAATATCTTCTGGGATCTACCATACTTCAAGACCTAAGAAATAGAGCATCAGGCCTAGGTCCTCATTTCAAATTCAATGGCAAGCTTCTTCTTACAATTTGTGACGAGATTTTCTTCATCTATCAAGAATAATTCATCCACATATAACAAAAATATAACTATTCCATCATCCACAATCTTGAAGTAAATATTGGGATCAAGTTTACTCTTGGTAAAGCCCAATCTCATCAGAAAACTATCAACCATACCAAGCTCTTGGAGCTTTCTTCAACTTGTAGACATGAGTCTTCTTGTCCTGTACTTTGAAACCATTTTTTTTTTACATCACATTGTACCAACCCGATACACTTGCTCAGCTGCAACTCAATCTACATACTCATGTGTTGGTTCTATGTGCTTTTTGCAAAGCACTATTTCTCTAACTGCCTGAGAGTATTTCCTCTATTCTCTTTGCAACTGTTCCTTTGGGACTGGGACACTGCACCTACAGCTTCTATTTCTGAAGCTGACAATGACTTCTCTATTCTCACTGTAGCTGTTGAACTTTGAGAGTATCTCCTCTATTCTATCATGAAAACAACTTCATCTGAAACCGAAGGTAGATTTTTTTCTTTCATGGAGGAAACTCAATCTCAAATACAGGGACTACTCCCTTTGAATCTCATACCGTATTAGAATCATGGTTGTTCTGTCTATCTTCAAAAACACTGGAACTATTTCTTCGATTACTGGAGCAAGTGTCTTGTCATAGTCTTCTCCCTTTTGTTGGGAGAATCCTCTAGACACAAATCAAGCCTTATACATATTTATACTATTATCTACAACATGCTTGTTTTGTTAGATCAATCTTGGAAGTCACTACTGAATTCCATTCAAGTCTCAAGGAAAAATCCATATCCCAGTCCTTCTGATTGGCTTCCTCCTCTGTCATTGAAACAATGGAATCTTCTCAAGAGATTTCATGTCTCCTAGAGGTCTTTGAAGCTATGATCTAGTCTTCTCAACTCATGACATCTATCTGTTAGTCCTGGAAGATGTTTCTTTACTCATATTATTCTATCTAAGATCAGGCTCACTCTGAGTCTTGATTGCTTCCGAGTCTACAAAAACTTCATAGTCTCTGCAGGATACACTTGGTGTTGAATCCCAAGTCTTAATATGAAAAGTTGAGTAAGACTTCATACGAATTCTGCTTCCTGTCAAGGTGGCTTCATTTTCCATTGAACAAGAATACTATGAGTTCTATTCTAATGTTCGGTAATCTTTGGAGCCTTCTTCTCCTTACAATCAATCTCCATATCAGATACTCTATATATCAAAAGTAGCTTCTTCTTCATCTTCTTTGGTACATGGATGTATATGGTCATGTATACAACTTGGATAGTCTACTCCATGTCTCATCTAATATGCTGCCTCCTGCAATCATCACTATAGCTTCCTCAGGGTTATCACCCGTGACCTTCCCGGAACAAGAAAAACAAGGGAGAAACAACATACAAGAATAATACTCTTCATAATAATAATAAAACAATAGCGAGAACAATCGTCACAATAGCTCCTTCAAAGCTATCACTTGTGACCTGCCTGGAACAAGGGTCAAAAGTAAGAAATATAATAATAAGAAATGAGAGAAAAAATCTTCTAGTGTTGTGATCAATCATTCCTCCATGGTAACCTGAAAACAAAAAAAGAAGTTTCTTCTGGAGGAGATGTCAGTTATATCTAGTAAATAATTACAATAAGTATTTATCTCAATATTGCTCACATGCTACCAAGTATTCAATAATAAAACTTTTCAAAGATTGCTATCACAATAATAGTTTTTAGCAGTTATCAAACTTCATATGTTCAAATTTGAATCTTATCAAGTTAATCAATCAAACTTGGAACCCAGAGTCTTATCCTCAAGAATTAGTGTTGTTATTTTTCTTCTGAGTCTCCTTCACTCAAGATGACAAGTATTTTCTTCAACCTGTCCTCTGTACTAAGACAATATGCTTTCTTGATAGAAATATGAGTTAGAGAATAAAATCTATAATCTCAACGTTAATCAATATAATAATTTGACTTTAATTTTGACCAATGGTTAGTATGATAATTTAAACAGATCAAAATGCAACCTGGATATTCATAAGATCACAATAATTCCATAACAAGTAGAGGCATATCAAAGTAATCAAAATTGGGGTGCTTAGTTCCTCTGAATGTGCTGGATTTGTGATCCTTCTATATCTATGATTGTTGCTTAGACAAAAGATCCTTTCTCCTGCAGGTACCCTTGTAAATAATGATACAATTTAAATATATGTAAGTACATGCCTCTGACAGTATCCGCTGGTGGTGGCACCATTCAACAACAACGACAATAAATAAAAAACCTTTAAAATTTCAAAGGTGTTGCAACTTGTAATTTAAAAGTAGCTGGAGATTTTCTATGGCACATTAGGACAACAAAAATCAGTCCCAACACTTCACAAAAAAAATTGCTGCTACCGGTACTGCAACTGGTGTTGCAACTGGCATGAAGGAACTGGCACTGCAACTGAAATTGATACTATAACTGCAACTAGTACTGCAATTGCAAATTAGGGTTTTTTCTCAAACTTAAATTTTAGAATTATGATCTAGGGACTAGATGTGCCCTGCTAGGGCGAGTTCCTAGGTGTGGTTACTTTCTCCAACATCCTCCTTAAACAAGGAAAACATCATACTTAGGGTTTATGAAGAAACCCTAATTCTGCAACAGTTGCAACATTGAAAACTGAATCTGGGAGAGGGTGCACTGAGGCTAGCTACTTGTTATAAATTGTAAGTTGGTCTCTCTCAGGCCTGCTTTGATGCCGTGTTGAATTTTTACTTATACAACTAGCAGTTACGATTCTTCTTCATTACTATAATCATTTAGCACATTAGTTGCATAAATAAGATCACTAAAAGAGATGCAATCACATAAACAATAGAGACACACATATTATCCTGCGAAACCCTCATGGGAAAGAAAACCCATAAAAAACTTCCTCAATATAGATAGACCAATGACCAAACAAAAGATCCTCCTCTGCTCCTTCACTAGGAAGAGTAACACACCACTTAACCAAGAAATACCAAGAGATAGACCAAAAACCTCCTTGACGTCACCCCCAGTTGCAACAACTACTCTTCCAATACTTGTGCACTTCTTCATAGCTGCAGAGCTAGTGTGATGAGTGTGTTCAAATGAGACACCATACTCACATATAAATACAAGTTGTGAGGTGGCACTAGGGTTGTGACTCTTCACTTGGTGGACCCGACTTCTCCTAGAAGTGGCTAAAAACACTTTACAATTAATAGGGGTCGTCTTTACAAATACCACCATACAAATACATGTTGACCAATCTACAAAAGGGGATTTGATCTTATACAAGACCCAACTTGATCAATCCACAAAAGGGGATTTTATCTATATAATAATGACTCAAATATACGTAGAATATTCTTTGAAGTTACAATAATTCAACATTAACAAAGGGAAAACCTGCCAAGGGTGAAAATTTTCCCCCAAGGGATGTGCCCCTAGGTAAGGGTGTGCTTACCCAAGGAAAGTTAAAAGATCCTGATGTATTACTACCCCCAACCTAACTAGGGACATCCCCAGTATGGTCGCCAGTTCTATTATGGGATGAAAGCTCACATGGATCTCATTGAATGACCAAAAAGATCTCCCTAGGATTAGCTTAGTTATCCCAGAGAAAAGAGGGTTTAGACTCCTACAGTTTCACTAGATCTAGATTCAAACACATGGATTCATCAAATCCTAAGGAGTGGTAGAGATTGCATACCTTTATCTGTAGGTTTTCCTTCATAAATCCTGGTTGTTGCAGACTTGAAACTCCAACTCCAAGCTCCACAACTTGCTTCCTGCATACAAAAGACAAACAATACCTCTCCACCTCTCTACTTGGTATTATAATCCTATATCTAATTTGATTTAATCAGAACTACTATAGAATGAATCAAATCTAAACATTCATCAATTGAACACAAATGATATGGACGAAAACCAATGATCTATTGATTAAAACATAGAGAACACATACATTGTCATACCTTGATGAATATGCATCCTCCTTTGACTCCTTGATTTTTGCTCTCCCTTAGCTTCTTGGTTAGGCTAGGCACTTTTGACTTCTGGCTGTGATGGATGGAACAAACACCTCTGCACTTAGACATCATAACAATACTTCTGAATTCCTCCCTCTTTCCCAAGACTTGCCTTTTTTATATAGTTCTTTGGGGGAGGCTTGGGAGAGCTTCTAGATCTTCTAGATACCAATAGAGACTCGAATTTCATGAGTTCCTAGGTCCTTGACACAAATATACAACTCATCCCTCACCTATCACCTCGTAACTCCTCGAATCTAAAAGTTTAAGGGGTTATTGCTGGTTGAAGACTAGTGTCAAGCGATGGTCATCGCTTGTTGTCCCCTATGTGTCCAACAATGATCTTAAAAAAGGGCTCAAATCTTAGACAACATGTGTATTTTGGATTATATCCTCTGATGGATTCCTTTCTGGCATGTAGGGTGGAAATTAAGGCTATAACATAGTGGCATCAGAGTTGTGGTTTAACTCAACGAAACTATGCCCTGGGCGTTTCATTTCCATAGAATGAAATGTTTGTCTCTGCGCTTGCCAATACCTTAGGATTCCAATCCCTTTTCCCTCTCTTTGCTCGATTCTCAACATTCCTCACCAGTATTTCTCTCACCAACTAACTTGCGCACTGTCTCTGCCATCAATCTTTGGATGATTTTCTGTGATTCCCGTGACTGCACTCATGTATCACTTGTCTCATGCAACACGCAAAAAAAAACCCTAATTCTACGTAACCGAGTTAGCGTAACTATTAAAAATTTGCTTCATTCGCTCACTCACCCATCATAGTGGTTTCTCTCATGCAGTACGTGACCGGAAGAGCTCTCACTCATCTCGCCCATCTCGTTGTCTACACACCACCCTAGATTCGACTATAGTTTCTCTCGTTGATGCCCTCCAGAGAATCTTCTAGCTGTCTCACTGAATTGTTGACTGGTGTAGACCATTTGTATTCCTCACACCCTCAATCCTCAACACAACTCGGTTCCTCGCTAGTTTCACTTCCTCCACACAACTTTGATAGTATCATGCCATAATGCAACGTGTGTTGAGTGATTTTCTTCATCTTGATCGTCTGCATGAACCAATTTAAGGATGACATGAAACGACGCTTTAAGTTTGTAGTTTGATGAATATCTATTCCTATGACCCATGGTGGTGTTGAAATCTCAGAACATTTGAACAGAGGATACCGTTTTCCATTGAATCCTTTCACATTAAGTTTTTAATTTCCCTCTACATGCCCATGGGTTTATTATTGCATCGCAATTTAGATTGGGTTTCCTAATTGTGATATATTTCTATTGGTTTTCAAACTTCTATGCATTGGACGATGGTGGTGTTAAAATAGATATTCGAGATCATTGGCATTCTTGGTATTCGAGATGGAGACCATTATCATTGTATCCTTATTGAGACATTACCAGTGAATGTGCACATATTGGATTTGTAGTTTGTAACATTCCTTTCATATTTTGATCATCTTTTGTAGTCCAAAACCTAATTGAAGAAAGTATAGCTTTTTTTGTGTACCAACCATATTCAAGAAGATATTTTTCTTCATTCCATTCATAAATGAAAGGACACAGAAAGCTCAGAGGGAGGGGAAGTTGACATCGTCCCTACAAATCTAATATTCACTATACCCGTTGTATAAGGAATGGGTAACATGAAGTCACCGACTGTAGAGTTCCATGGGAGAAGATCAAAGAAGACATACAAAATAAAAAATAAGATAGAGGTAAAACTTTAGAACCAGTGGAAGATAAACCACCCGTTCATTACATAGTTTCCCATTGCAATATAGGAGTCACTGAAGAATTGTTTAAAACTTAATTTGCTTCTTGGGGAGATGCATGGCTTCTTGACACAGACGCAATATCCCACATGACATTTCTAAGAGACTTCTTCACATACTTCAATGACAATGTAGATGTCGTAGTGTACTTTGCAGATAGACCAAGTCTCAAGCCTTCGGGAATGAGCACCATCAGGCTTAAGTTGGTTGGATTCCTGGATTTTCTTCTACACAATGTAATCTATATTCCTAAGTTGAAAAGAAACTTGTTGTCCCTTGTGCAAATCAAACAAAAAGGCCACTCTTTTCATATGTTTGGTGGAAAAGTTGAAATAAGGAAGGATTCTGACAACATAGTTGTCATGAACTGCTAAAGTTGAAAGGGAAAACCACCCATACACAAGCTGCTGCACACCTCTCTCATCATGACCCATGTATAATTCCATCTAGTCTTTTGTGGCATGCTAGATTTGTCCATATTAATTATGCAATTTTTCGTTTGTTAAGAAAGAATGACGTTTATTGTCTACCTACTATTCCTAGGAAATTGAAGCAATGTGATGCTTGTCTCCTTGGAAAACACAACAAACAACCCTTTCATGATTCTACTTCCAGAACATGTAGAAAACTTGAATTAATTCATTCTAATTTGTGCTGCCCTATGCCTCTTCCTTCTACAAATGAAAAAAAACATATCATGACTTTTATTGATGATTACACCAGGATCTGTTGGGTGTACTTGCTGAAAGACAAATCACAAGCTTTTGAAACATTTAAAATTTTTCCTGTATGGATTCAAAATGAAGCTCAAACTCATATTGGCTCTCTTCGCACTGACAATGGAAGAGAATATACATCTAATGAATTTGAAATCTACCTTCGCCAACATGAGATCAAACATCAAACCATAGTTCCATACAATCCCCAATAGAAGGATATGGCTGAACAAATGAACTTGACACTCCTAAATATGGTTCGTACCACGATGTTTTTCAAGAATGTTAAGTTGATGTTTTGGGATGATGCAGTTCTATGTGCAGTTTATGTAAAAAAATGTGTCCATAT